>JAODAL010006349.1:0-134418 GCA_025379985.1 Phyllomedusa bahiana | reverse complement strand
ATTTACTTTTTCCTGTATTGGGGGGCGTATCCTCATTTATATTTTTCCTTTTCTGTGGACTATTATTTTATTTATTCCGTACTTGGAGTATCCTCTTTTTTTATTATTTCCTGTACTGTGGACGTATCCTCATTCTAATTTTCCCTGTCTGTGGAGTATTTCATTCTAATTTTCGTACTGTGGACGTATCCCATTCTTTTTTTCCTGTACTGTGGAGTTTCCTCTTTTAATTCCGCTTGCATCCTCATTCTTATTTTCCTGTCTTGGCCTTTTAAACATTTATTTCCTTACTATGGGGACTTTCCTCTTCTATATTCCTGTACGTGGACTATCTTCATTCTTTATTATTCCTGTACGTGGAGTATCTTCATTTTTAATTATTTCCCTGTTGTGGACTTCCCATTCTAAAATATTTTTCCTTTTCTGGGGGACGTATCCTCTTTTCTATATTCCTTCCCCTGGAGTTCCTCATTCTATATTATTCCTTCTTCTATTTTTTTTTTAATTTTGTTCTGTGGCGTATCCTTCATTTATATTCCGTACGTGGGTACCCCATTCTTTTTCGTACTTGGCGTATCCCTTCTTATTTTTCTGTTTTGGGGGGAAAACCCTTTTAATTTTTGTACTACCAAAGAAAAAAACCCCCATTTATATTCCCTTTTCGTGGAGTTCCCTCATTTCTTTTTATTTCTGTATTGGCGATTTCATTCTAATTCCTGTATGTGGATATCTCATTCTATATTACTTCCTGTATTGTGGAGTATCTTTAAATTCTTTTTTATTCCCTTACTTGGAGTATCCTCATTCTATATTATTCCTTTTCTTCTTATTTTCTTACCTGAAACGTGGACGTATTCATTCTTTTTTATTCCTGTACTGTGGACGATCCTCATTTTTTATTTCTGTACTATGGAGTACCTTCATTTTTATTATTCCTGTATGTGGCGTATCTCATTTTATTTTCCCTTTTACTTGGGGACGATTTCCCCTTTCTTTTTATTCCTGTACTGGGAGTACCTCATTCTTTTATTCCTGTACTTGGGGTATCCTCATTCTTTTACTTCCTGTACTGTGGACGTATCCTCATTCTTTATTACTTCCTGTTCTGGGAAAATTTTACCCTCTTTCCCAAAAAATTTTTATGTACGTTGACGATCCTCATTCAAATATTAACCCTTGAAATGTGGACGAAATCCTCCATTTCTAAAATTTCTTCCTGGTTTTGTGGACGTATTCCTGAAACCTTTAATTCTAAAAAATTTCCGTCCCGTGGCAATCCTCTTTTCAAACCCCTTAAAACCTTCCCTGACTGGGACGTATCCTAAAAATTCTAAAATTTTGTATTGTAGCTTTATCCTCATTCAATATTATTTTCCCTGAAATGGGGAAACGTACCCTCCATTCTATATTTACTTCCCGGTCTGGGGAAGGGTTTTCCCCTGTACCGTATTCATTATTCCCAAACCGTGGCCCCTATCTCCTCATTCTTTTTAAACTCCGAAAACTTTGGCTATCCTCATTTTTTTAAAATTTCTTTTAACTGGGGAGGATCCTAAATTTCCTATTTTTTTCTGTATTTAGGGCCAACCTAAATTCTAAAATTCCCTTCCTTTTCCTGTGGCCTTTAACCCTCTTTCTATTTTTCTGTACTAGGGCCCGTTTTTTCCTCATTCTATTCTTCCCCGAAACCCGGGGGATAAAAATTTCATTTAAATAAAAAACTTCCGTATTGTGGACTTATCTTCTTTATTCATTATTTCCCTGTACTGGGGAAAGTACCCTTTCCATTTCTATATTATTTTTCTTTTCTGGGGAAACTTTATCCCCCCATTCTAAAATTCCCCTGTACGGGGGAAAGTATCCTCATTCTAAAATTTTTTTCCCTGTATGGGACGTATCCTCATTTCTATATTATTTCCTCATTTTATTTTTCTGTACTGAAACTGTACGTATTTTTCATTTTTAATAGTCCTGTATTTGTGGAAGAAATCCTCTTTCTAAAATTTCTGTTACTTTTACTGTGGACGTATCTTCATTCTATATTCCTGTACTGTGGACGTATCCCCCAATTTTTAAAAATTATTTCCTGTTAAACTGTGGACGTAAACCTCCCTTCTTTATTACTTCCTGTACTGTGGACGTATCCTCATTCTTTTTTAACTTCCTGAAACTGTGGACGTTTACCTAAAATTCTTTTTTACTTTCCTGTACGGGTGGATCAAAAAACCCCTAAATTCTTTATTATTTCCCTGTCTGGGGACGAAATCTTCATTCTTTTTCCCCTTTTATGTGGAGGGGTATCCTCATTCAATTTTAAAATTCCTGTACTGGGGAAACGTATCCTAAAATTCCCTAAAATTATTTTCCCGGGGGGTTTTTCTGTGGCCCGTACCCTATTCTATATTTCTGTATTTGGTAGACGTAATCCTACATTCTATATTACTTCCTGTAATGTGGACGTATCCTCCATTATATATTACTTCATGTATTTGTGGACGTTTTTCCTCTTTTAAAAAATTAAACTTCCTGTTCTGTGGACTTTTTCCTCATTCTATTTTCTGAAATGTAGACGTACCCAAAATTCTATATTTTTTTTCCTGTATGTGGACGAAACCCTAAATTCCCTATTTATTTCCCTGTCCCGTGGACGTACCCTCCCATTCTATAATTCCTAAAACCGGGGCCCCTTTCTTAAAATTCTATATTCCCTTCCTGGATTTGGGGAAAAGTATCCTCCATTTTATATTTCCCTGTTTTTTGGACGTATTCCTTTTCCCCGTATTCTTAAAATTCCCGGGGGTTACCGGGGAAACAAAACCCTCATCTATATTACTTCCTGTTTGTGGACGTACCCTCATTTTATTTCTGTACTGGGGGGTTTTTCCTCATTTAATAATTTCTGAAACAAAGGGGACGTATCCTCTTTCCCTATATTTTTTCCCCTTTTTGGGTGGCCGTTTTCCCCAAAAATTCTTTTTATTTTCTTTACTTTTGGGCCGTTTTCCTCATTTTTAAAATTCCTCTACCGGGGGATGTATCTTTTTTTCTATATTACTTCCTGTACCGTGGACGTATCTTCATTCTTCATTACTTCCATTACGGGTGGACTTTATCTAAAATTCATTTTCCTTTTTACCGTGGACGTATCCTCTTTCTAAAAATTTACTTCCTGTCCCCGTGGAGATCCCTCATTTTTTTTTTTACCTTCCTCTTCTAAAAACCCGGGTCCCTTTTACGTGGACGTTTTTTATTCAAATAGTCCTGTTCTGTGGACAAATCTTCTTTTCTAAATTACTTCCTGAAACTGGGGAAAAGTAATCCCCCTTTCTTTATTACTTCCTGTACTGTGGACGAAATTTTAAATTCTTTATTTTCCTGTACTGTGGGACGTATTTTCCCATTCTATATTCCGGGTACTGTGGACGAAAATCTTCTTTTAATTTTTTCCTGTAGGTGGACGCCCCCTAATTCTTTTCCCCCCTTCCTGAAACCTGTGGAAAAATACCTTTTCTAAAATTATTTCCCTTGTTTCTGTGGACATACCCTCATTCTTTTATTTACTTCCGGTACTGGGAAACGTACCCTTTCCATTTCAAATTTTACTTCCTGTTCTGTGGACATATCCTCATTCTATATTACTTCCTGTACTGTGGAATTTTACCCCCCATTTTTAAATTACTTCCTGAAACCTGTGGACGTATCCTAAATTCTAAAAATTACTTCCTGTACGGGGACGTATCCTCTTTCCCTAAAAAATATTTTCCGAACTGTGGAGGGTTATCCTAAATTCTTTTTATTAAACCTTCCCTTTTTTTCCCGGGGGAGGGTACCCCCAAATTCTATATTTTGTACTGTGGGACGTATCCTCTTTTAAAATATTATTTCCATTTTCACTGGGGGCCCAAATCCTCATTCTATATTCCCTTTCCTGTACCTGGGGAAAGTATCCTCCATTTTTAATAAAAAACTTCCTGGTCTGTGGCCCGTATTCCTTTGTACCGTTTTAAAATTTACGCCCAAGTGGACGATCCTCATTCTTTTTAAATTCCAGGGTATGGGGAAACGTATCCTCTTTCCCTAATTTTTCTGTAATGTGGGTATCCTAAATTTTTTAAAATTTTTTGTACTATGGACGTATCCTCATTCTATATTACTTCCTGTTCTGTGGCCGTATCCTCATTCTATATTTCTGTACTATGGCCGTATCCTCTTTCCAATTTTCCCTTTAAAACCGTGGATGTACCCATACATTTTTTTATTCCCCTGTTTGGGACTACCCTTCATTTTTTAAATTATTTTCCTGTACTGTGGGCCCGTATCCTCCATTTTAAATTTTAAATTCTTATTCTTGGACGTACCCTCTTTTAAAAATTTATTTACCCGTGGCCCTTATCCTCATTCATAAAATTTTTTTGGAAATGGGGGAAGTTTTCCTCATTCTATATTACTTCCTCATTCTATATTTCGGGAAAAACTTTTTACTTTTGGAAAGAAATTTAAAATTCTATGGGCCTGAATTTTGTGGAGAAAACCCCCTTTCCCTAAAAATTTCTGAAACTGAAAACTTTGGACGTATTTTCCATTTTATATTCCTGTACTGTGGCAAAAAATCCTAAAATTCTAATTATTTCCCTTTGTACTGTGGACGAAAACCTATTTCTTTATTATTTCCTGTACTTTTTGGAAACGACCCTCTTTTCTTTTTTAAAATTCCTTTTAAAGGGCCGAAAATTTTTAATTCAAATATTCCTGTACGGGGAAAAAACGTATCCTCTTTAAAAAAAATTTCCCTTCCTTTTAACGGGTGGCCCCGTATCCTCATTTTATATTTTTTCCTGTATGTGGAGGTATCCTCTTTTTTTAAAAAAATTATTTCCGGTTCTGTGGAGAAATCCCATTCTTTATTTCTGTAATGTAGACTATCCTAAACCTTTAAAAATTATTTCCCTTTTAAAACAGGGGGAACGTTTATCAAAATTTAAAATTTACTTTCCTGTACTGGGGGGAACTTAAACCTCATTTTTAAAAATTCCCCTTTTCCTGTTTGAGGGACTTTACCTCATTCTATATTTCTGACTGAAAGACTTTACCCCTAAAATTCTAAAATTAAATTTCCTGTACTGTGGAGAAATCCTCATTCAAAAAATTTACTTCCTGTACTGTGGACGTATCCTAAATTTTTAAAATTTTTTTATTCCTAAAAACGTTGGGACGTATCTTAAACCCTATATTACTTCCTGAAACGTGGACGTTTCCCCTCCTTTCCCAATATTACTTCCTGTTCTGGGGGAAACGAAATTTCCTGTCCCTTAAATTTAAAAACCCCTGTCCCCGTGGACGTACCTCATTTTTCCAATTACTTCCTGTACTGTGGACTATCCCCCTTCTATTTAAACTTCCTTTTCCCTGGGGAACGTAAACCCCAATTCAAATATTTTGTCCGGTGGGAGGTACCCCTCATTTTATTTCTGAAAATTTGGACGTACCCCATTTTTTTTTTTTTTTATTTTTCCGTTTTTGGCCGTATCCTCATTCTATATTTCTGTACTATGGCCGTATCCTCATTCTATATTCCTGTAACCGGGGGATTTTATCTTAAATTCTATTTTTAATTCGGTACTGTGGACGCCCCCCTTTTCCCCTTCCCTTCATTACTTCCTGTACTGGTGGACGTTTTCCTCATTTCTAAAATTTCCTGTACCGTGGACGTATCCTCATTCTATATTACTTCCTGTACTGTGGACGTATCCTCATTCTATATTACTTCCTCATTCTATATTTCTTTTAAGTACGGGTGGACTTTAATCTTCTTTCCCTTTTGTCCTGTATGTGGGGGATCTTCATTCTAAAAATTCCCCTTCCTTTAACTGGGGGACGTTTTCCTCATTCTTTTTTTACTTCCCTTTCACTTTTGGACTTTACCCTTTAATTCTTTATTATTTTCCTTATCTTTGGACGTACCCCTTCCCAATTTATTTTCCCTTTGAAAATTTGGGACTTTATCCTCATTCTATTTTTCTTCCGTCCCTGGGGAAACGTATCCTCATTCAAAAAATTACTTCCTGTTCTGTGGACGAAAACCTCTTTCCCCTATTATTACTTCCTGTATGGGGGACTATCCCCCATTCTAAAAATTAAACTTCCTGAAACTGGGGGAACGAACCCTCATCTTAAATTTTTTCCTGTTCTGGTGGAACTTCACCCCTAAATTCTATTTTTTCTGTCCCCTTTTGACGTATCCCCCATTCTATTTATTTCCTGTACTGGGGAAACTAAATTTCTCAGTCTATATTATTTCCCTTTTTACTGTGGAAACCTACCCCCCCTTTCCCTTATTTATTTTCCCCTGTACTGGTGGACGGTTCCCCCCCATTCTAATTTTAACTTCCTTTCTTTTGGAAAGGTTTTCCCTCCTTTTCCCCTATTAAAACCTTCCTGTTCTGGGGCCCCGTTTTCCTCATTCTATATTCCTGTACCGTGGACGTATCTTCATTCTAAAAATTAAACTTCCTGTACCGTGCCCCGTATTTTAAATTCTTTCCTTATTCCTGTATGGGGAACGTAACCTCCATTCTAAAAATACTTCCTGTTCTGGGGGCTTATTCCTGTCCCGTATTCTAAAATTCCCCTGTACCGTGGACAAATCCTAAAATCTAAAAATTACTTCCTCATTCAAATATTTCTGTACCTGTACGGGGGGACGTACTTCATTCTTTTATTCCTGTACTGGGGGAAGTATCCTCTTTCAATTTTTCTGTACTTTACTGGGGGACGAAATCTTCATTCTTAAATTACTTCCTGTACTCGTGGGTTTTCTTCATTCAAATATTCCTGTACTGGGGGAACAAATCCTCATTCTACATTACTTCCTGTACTGTGGACGTATCCTCCTTTATAAATTACTTCCTGTACTGTGGACGTACCTAAATTTATATTTCTGAAACTGTTGGGGGTATCCTCTTTTATTTTTCTGATATGGAGGGTACCCCCCTTTTCTTTTAATTATTTTTCCTGTTCCCTGGGGCCTTTTTCCCTCATTCAAATTTTCTTTTACAATGGCCTTTATCCTCATTTTTATATTCCTGTACCTTTGGACTTAATTTCATTCTATTTTATTTTCCCGGGAACCGTGGACGTATTTTTAATTTTTCTTTAAATTTCCCCGAAACTTGGGGACGTATCCTCCATTCTATAATACTTCCTGTTCTGTGGCCCGTTTCCTGTACCGTTTTCCTATTTTCCCTTGTACCCTTTGGACTTATCCTCTTTTAAAATATTACTTCCTCATTCTAAAATTTTCTGTACTGTTTAAGGGGACGCCCTTAAATTCTAAAATTCCTGTATGTGGCCCGGATTCCCTTTTATATTTCTGTACTGTGGACGTATCCTCATTCTATATTACTTCCTGTACTGTGGACGTATCCTCATTCTATATTCCTGTACTGTGGACGTATCCTCATTCTATATTACTTCCTGTACTGTGGACGTATCCTCATTCTATATTACTTCCTGTACTGTGGACGTATCCTCATTCTTTATTCCCTTCCTGTATGTGGACTTTTCCTTAAATTCTATATTCCGGACTGGGGCCCGTTTTCCTCATTCTAAAAATTACTTCCGGGTACGGGGAAACCGTACCCTTTTCCCTATTTTACTTCCTGTATGGGGACTATCCCTAAATTTTTAAAAATTACCCCCTGTCCCTGTGGACTTTCCCCCTCATTTTTAAAAGTATTTCCCTTCCCTGGGGGACTTATCCTAAAAATTTTTTAAAATTATTTCCCGGTACTGGGGACTTTACCCTCTTTATTTAAATTCCCCTTTCCTGTCCCTGGGGAAAGGGTTTTCATAATTCTTTATTACTTCCGTTACTGTGGACGGTTATCCCATTTTTCCCTTTACTTCCGTACTGTTGGCCCTTTAACTCATTCTTAAAATTTAAACTTCCCCTTCACTGGGGGAAACGTAACCTCTTTCCCCTATATTCCCTTCCTGTACTGTGGTCTTTACCCTCATTCTATAAAAATTCCTTTTATTTGTGGACGTTTTCCTCTTTTCTTTATTACTCCTGTATGGGGGAAAGTTCTCATTTCTTAAATTACTTCCTGAAATGTGGACCGTTTTTTCCTCTTTTCTATATTACTTAAACCGTGGACGTATCCTCATTCAAATATTTATTCCCTTTTACGGGGGGAAAAGGGTATCCTAATTTATATTATTCACCCATTTAAAAATTTTTCTTTCCCTGTACTGTGGACGTATCTTCATTCTAAAAGTCCCTGTACTTTTGGCCCGCCCCCCCAAAATTTCTAAAAAAATTTTTCCTGTACTGAAACTTGGACTTATCTTACATTCTTCATTACTTCCTGTACTGGGACGATATTCATTTCCTATTTTCCTGTATTTGGGGACGAAATTTTCATTCTAATTTTCCTGTTATGGACGTTTTTTCCTCATTTTTTTTATTTTATTTCCCTTACTGGGGACTTTTACCCCTCATTCTTTTTTTACTTCCAAAAATGGGGGGAAGGAATCCTAAATTCAATTTTATTCCTTGGGGGACGTTTTTCTTAAATTCAATTTTCCCTTTAAAGGGGGGGAAAACGTATCCTCATTCAAAATTTTAAATTTCCTGTTTCCTGTGGACTTTAATCCTCATTCAAAATATTACTTCCTGTTCTGTGGCATATCCTCTTTCCCAAAAATTACTTCCTGTACTGGGGGACGTATCCCCCATTCTAATTCCCTTCCTGTAATGTGGCGACCTTCACTATTCAAATTTTTATTTCCCTTGGTACGTGGATTTTTCCTCATTCAAATATTTAACCTTCTTTTTCTTTTGGACGTATCCTAAATTTTAAAAATTTCGGGTACTGTAGACGTATCCTCCATTCTATATTACTTCCTGTACTGTGGACGTATCCTCCATTCTATATTACTTCCTGTACTGTGGACGTATCCTTTTTTCTATATTCCCTTCCTTACTGGGGCCGTATCCCCCTTTCTTTTTTTACTTCCCTGAAATGGGACGTATCCTCCTTTCCCTCTTTCCCCTTCCTTTTCCCGGTGGCCGATCCTAAATCTATATTTCTGTACAAATGGCCGGGATCCCTCATTCTATATTAATTTCCCCTGTACTAAGGGAAACGCATCCCGTTCTTTTTCCCCCCGGAAACCGTGGAACCTATTTTTCATTCTATATTACTTCCCGGGATTTGGGACGTATCCCCCATTTAAAAATACTTTTTTGTTTTTGGGGACGTATTCCGTACCGAAATTCATATTCCTGTCCCGTGGACGTTACCCCCATTCTTTTTTAAATTCCTCATTTCAAATTTCGGAAACGGGTTCCCTTGGGGGACGTATTTTCATTCTTTTATTCCTAGTACTGTGGACGTACCCCCAAATTCTATTTTTCTGTACTGTTTTACTGGGGAAACTTATTTTCCCTTCTTCATTATTTCCCTTTTACTGTGGACGGAACCCTAAATTCAAATATTACTTCCGGGACTGGGGGACTATCCTCTTTTCTTTATTATTTTCCTGAAATTTTGGACTTATCTTCTTCAAAATTTTCCCCTGTACTGTGGCGAAAACCCTCATTCTAAAAATTAAATTTTCCTGTATTGTGGAGTATCCTCATTCAAATTTTTATTCCTGTACTGGGGAAAGTACCCTCTTTCTATATTACTTCCGGTACGGGTGGACGTTTTTCCTCATTCTTTATTACTTCCTGAAACTTTTGGACGAAATCCTCATTCTTTTTTAAATTTCCTGTACGTGGACGTATCCCCATTTTCATTATTTCCTGTACTGTGGACCTTTTCCTCTTTCTTCATTACTTCCTTTTACTATGGTCGTAATCTTCCAATTCTTTATTTCGGTACTGGGGAAACGTATCCTAAATTTTATATTATTTTTTTTTTCCTTTTTTTTTTTTTTTTTTTCCCCCTTGTGGACGTATCCTCATTCAAATATTTTTTCCCTTTAAACTGTGGCCCGTATCCTCATTCTTTATTATTTCCCTGTACTGGGGACTTTCCCCTTCTTTTCTTTATTACTACCTGTACTGTGGACGTTTCCTAAATTCTTTTTTTACTTCCTGAAAATCCCCCCGAAAATCCTCAATTTTTTAAATTACTTCCTGTACGGTGGACAACCCCTAAATTCTTTTTTTTCCTGAACTGTGGACTTTCCCTTAAAATTCTCCATTACTTCCTGTATTTGGTGGACGTATTTTCATTCTAAAAATTCCCGGGATGGGGAAACGTATCCTAATTCTATATTACTTCCTGTACTGTGGACGTATCATCATTCTATATTACTTCCTGTACTGTGGACGTTTTCCTAAATTTTTTAAAATTTACCCTGTACTGTGGCTTTATCCTAAATTCTATATTTACTTCCTTTATTTGGGGACGTACCCTTTCCATTCTTTTCAAACTTCCTGTACTGTGGACGTCCTCATTTTTTTACTTCCTGTAAATGGACGTATCCTCATTTTTTAAATTATTTACCTTTGTACTGTGGACGTATTTCATTCTTAAAATTTCCTTTCCCTTTAAAACTGGGGAAAACTATCTTCATTCTAAAACCCTGTTTGGGGAAAACTTTAATCCTCTTTTTTATATTACTTCCTGTACTGTGGGAAAAAGGTATCCTCAATTTTTAACCCTGTAGGGTGGACGTTATCCTAAATTTTTATTACTTCATGTACGGGTGGACGCACCCTTTAATTCAATTTAATTTCCCCGGGTCAAATGGACTTATCCTCATTTTTTAAATTACTTCCTGTGTTTATGGACTTACCTCATTTTTTTTTTTTCCCCTGTACTGTGGATATTTTAAATTTTCCCTTTTATTTCCCCGGTACTGGGGGACGAAATCTTCATTTTATATTCCTGTACTGTGGACGTATCCTCATTCTAAAAATTAAAATTCCCCTTTTAACTAGGGACGTTTTTCCTCATTCTTTTTTTAAATTTTCCCTTTATTTTGGGGAAACGTTTCCTAAAATTCTTTATTACCCCTTTAAACTGTGGCTTATTTTTCCCCTTTCCCTTCATTTATTCCTTTTACTGGGTTTTTAATTCATTCTATATTCCTTTTAACTGGGGGAGAAACCTCATTCTATTTTTCCCTTTCCTGTACGGGTGGCGTTCCTAAATTCTATATTACTTCCTGTACTGGGGACGTTTCCCTTTCCCTATATTATTTCCCTTTGTAGGGTGGACTTTTCCTCATTTTTTTATTTTAATTTCCCTGTATGGGAAACGAAACCTAATTCTTTATTATTTTTCCTGTACTGTGGCCCGTACCCCTTCATTCTTTTTACTTGGGGGTACGGTGGGGTATCCTCATTCTATATTACTTCCTGTACTGTGGACTTTTTAAAATTCCTTATTCCCTTCCCTTTGTACTGTGGACGAAAATCCTCACTCTTTATTCCTGTACTGGGGAACTTTTAACCCCATTCTTTATTACTTTTAAACCTGTGGACGTTCCTATTCAAATTATTACCCCTTGAAACTGGGGAAAGTACCCCTCTTTCTTCATTACTTCCTTTTTAACTGGGACGAAATCCTCATTCTAAAATTCTGAACTGGGGACATATTTTCCCTTTCCTATTTTCCTTTTACTGGGGACGTACCCTCATTCTTTTTAATTCCCTTTACTGGGGATGAAACCCTCATTCTAAAATTCCCCTTCCTGTACTGTGGTTTGTACCCTTTCATTTTTAAAAAACCCCCTTTCCCCTGTACTGTGGATGTAACCCTCATTCTCCCCTTCCCCTTCCTGTACTGTGGACGTATCCTCATTCTATATTACTTCCTGTACTGTGGACGTATCCTCATTCTATATTACTTCCTGTACTGTGGACGTATTCCTCATTCAAAATTTTATTTTCCTGTACTGGGGGAAACTTTTCCTCAATTCTTTTTTAAATTTTCCTTTCTATGGGACAAACCTAAATTCTTTTTTAAATTCCTTGAAAACTGGGGGACTTTCCCCTCCATTCTAAAAATTTACTTCCTTTTACTGGGGAACGTATCCCATTCTATATTACTTTCCGGGTCTGTGGCGAATAAATCATTTAAAATTACCTTTACTTTTGGCCCGTACCCTCCATTCTTTTAATTTCCCCTTCCCTTTTAAACTGTGGACGTATCCCCCCTTTCTATATTACTTCCCTGTACTGGGGATGTATCCTCATTTATAATTATTTCCCTGTACTGTGGACTTTATCCTCTTTCCCTTTAAATTACTTCTTTTGGACTGGGGCGAAACCCTTTCATTTAAATTTTCCCCCCCTGTACTTTTGGACGTACCCTTTTCCTTTTATTTCCCTGTATGGTGGACGTACCCCAAATTCCTTTACTTCCTGTACTTTTGGACGTACCCTCTTTCTATTTTTCCCTTTTAATTTTGGACTTTAAATCCTCATTTTTATATTCCTGTCTGTGGAAGAAAATCTTAAATTCTTTTTTCCCAAAAACTGTGGAACCCTTTCTTCATTCTATATTACTGTACTGTGGACGAAATCCTCACCCCTTTATTTTTCCCTTTTCTGTGGTTTGTATCCTCATTTTTAACATTCCCTTCCCTTACTGGGATGTATCCTCATTCTACATTCCTTCCTGTACTGTGGACGTATCTTCATTTAAAATTAATTTCCCCTGTCCCTGTGGTGACCCTCTTTTCTATTTTAAATTTCCTGAAACTGTGGATGTTTTCCTCTTTCTTCTTTTCCCCCTGTACTGGGGAAACGTATCCTAAATTCTTCTTTCCCTTTTCCTGTATTTGGGAAACGTTTTCTTCATTCTATTTTGCGGGAAACTGGGGAAACCAAATTCTTCATTCTATATTGCTGAAAACCGAAAAGGACGTATCCTCATTCTAAAATTCCTGTATGTGGGATTACCCCAAAAATTTTTTAAAATTTCCTTCCTTTTACTGGGGAAATTTAATCTTTTTCCCATATTCCTGTACTGTGGCCGTTATCCGCATTTTTATACTACTTCTGTATCCCCTTCTCCCCCAAAAGGAAATCCTTTCACTCCTCCTCATGGCTGGTTTCGGGCACCGCAGACCCAGCACCTCCGGGCCGCCTTCATTTTCACCCGGACTCTCCGGGATGGGGGATCTAAACTTATGACGACGCCCTTTTCTTTTGACCCAAACTTAAGCTCCTAAAAATGTAAAAAAAGATTTGAGGGGGGAAAACAAAGGGAGACTGAAAAAATTTCTACTGAAAAAACCCTCTCCATTTGCTTTTTAAAACAAAACTTTTATATACCTTTTTGTATCATAGTCCTCATTTTACATCTAGCCCATAACTAACATTTTTGGATGTAAGCCCTACTTTACCCCCCAAAAATTTGGTCACAGGGAAGGAGTCAAAAATTTAAAAACCTCCAAGGGGAATTCCAAAAGTTTTTTCCCAAATTTTGGGGGTTTTAAAGGGTGTACGCCCCTAAGGGAGATTTGTGGGCCATACCGGGCCCCCTGGACCCAAAAAGCAGGCTCAATGGTCGCTCATATTCATATGAAGAAACCACTTCTTATGCCAGAGGGGCACTATTAAAGATTTGGAACTGGGGTCCAGAGGCTTCAGATTCCCATGTGGAGGTGGTCACTTTTGGTCATGTTGCAGCATATGTTCCTCCGCTGACGTACCTCATTTCCTCTAGTTTTATGGCATATTGTCCCTTGTGTCAGGTAGCAACTCTCGGTTCCTTCCTTGGTGAGCACTGTACAAATCGGAGGAATCCCAAATTAGATAGATTAGCTGTGACGATATGGATACCCAACTAAATGATGGCACTCGATGCCAGACTGCTGCATGTAAACTAGCAAGATACTGCCTGCTACAGGAATGAGTGGAAGAAGGGGAAGCCAACATTTTGGGATGCATTCATCTTTATTAAAGGGTTTTTAAAAAGTTTAGCGTGTAGAAAAAGTCCTGGTGGAAATAGAGATTTTACTAAGATTGTCGTCTTAATGTTGTGCACCGTAGATCATTCTAAACTCGATGCATCGGTACCAACCGAGGCTCCACGTTCTGCTGTCCGACCGCCACCAGGGTGGAGAAGCCCGCGCTGCGCAAAACTTCGTATCCTTCATCTTTCCAGAGACGCAGTTTACGGCGGTGACAGCCTATCAGAATCATAGAGTAAGTGACCCAATCCTAAAATGTTTGCGAAATTGTCTCCACAGGCCCAGCCAGCGGAGGTGGATGGTGCAGACATCATTGCTCCACCCGGGCAGTGCCCGGCCGGAGAAGTCAGACCTTCATCTCTGGTCGGGCGGTGTTCCCTGCAGTTAGTCCGTAAAGTTCTTAACGTGTGGTTAATAGTCGGCTTCAAGTGGTCAGGATGTTCTGGATAAGGCTCATACATGTGGATCTGAAAAGCGTCAGAAGCGTCATTACCATCTATCACATCAATGTCCCCTCAGATCACACAACTGAAGATCGCCAGCAACCCATTCGCCAAGGGTTTTCGGGATGTTGACGGTGATGAGTGGTTACTTTCACGAATTCCGGCACCTGTTAAAATACACGTTAAGGATTCTCCAGAAAGGTAAAGAACCCGCAGATGTATCGTACTGAGGGCAATACAGAACTGATCTATAGGGACCCGTGCGCCACCACCCAGGACAAGTCTGTTACTCTGCTCATTGGACTATGGACAACTGTATTTTTACGTTTAGGGAGTCTACCAAGCATGTCATATTGATGCTGGAGTGAGATAAAAACTGTGGAAACCAAGCATGTAGACCGGGTAACCCCGAAAATGTATGCCCCGCCCCCTGCCTTCTCCATTACTTGGTGCTCCTCTGCCAATTCACTAGCTACCCAAATACAAAAGCTACAAAACTGCCAACTACTTGTGCCCACCATAGAGCTCTGATCCTCATCACCTTCTTTGCTCTCCTGGAGCTGTCTACCAGGCAGATTTTTAAACAGTGTAAGATAGACTTTTTAATCAGTCGTGAACAAGGGCGAGTGTCGCCCGAAACCCGTCGACTGGTCTCAGCCCTTTCTTTTACCGTGTTTGTACCGCTGCTGTAGGAATTTATGAAATAAAGTTTACTCATTCAAAATAGCAGGAGTGCCGGACTTGGGTGTTTCTCGCTAAGCACGTTGCTCAGCTGAGCAAAGAGCCAGGGAATACACCAACAGTGTTTGTTTAGTTATGTCAATACTCAATATGAATAAGAAGTTGATAGCTAACTGCGCCCCTCTCCTCACTATTCCTGACATAGATAAGTAATAATAATCTTACCATTGGTGTCTTCAAACCTGTATACGGGATGCTCATGCAGAGACTTGGCCTGGGGATTCCCTATAGGACCCTGACAGACCGTACACATGGAGCAGAGCACCCGTCCCGATAAGGGCGACCCCATCTGCCCGAACTATCCCTTAAAGATGAATAGAATATGCCAACATGTTTCCATCTTCCCTGAAGTAAAAGTCAGGATCTCATTAGGGGACTAAACAAATGCATGAGTTGTCATATAGCCAGTAACGTATGAAGGACACCAAAAAAGATGTTAGATGCAAAAGGACAGCAAACCTATAAGAAGAAGGTGTGCAGCAGATGGAGGGTGAGCGAATGGCTCCAGCCCGACTCCAAATAGCAGGTGAATGGCCGTGATTGCCAGCTGGAGTCTGGATCTGCTCGTCCTCCATAACCCTGTGCGTGCAGTACCTGCTGTGGCTAGCCTGCCAGTCTGTTAGACAATCACCGGGGGTATAATCTACATTATTTGTTCCTTGTTTGTCTGATATATTCATATATTACCGTATCTAAAATCCTCACCGTGCTTTTCCCTTCTTCCTTCCTGCTGCAGATGGCACAATGTGGAGTCGCACCCTTCTTTATGTTCCGAAACCCACTTCATGCATCCCACTGACCCGTGATGCCCTGATGAAGGACAACCATGATGCCTGGGACCTCCATGAGTGCATGTGATGGGTACTGTTTTGGACGTGTCTACTCACATCTTCTGGACCTCTCTGACTGATCTGGTTTATCCAAATGGACCAAGAAGCTGCTTTCAACCAATGGACCACCCCAAGTTTTCCTCAAAGTGCTTGACTGAACCGTAGGATAGACGTTTGCTCATTTCATGGTGATTGTATATTTTTACATGCTAAAGTCCTGGCTCCCCGCAGCCTGCACTCGTGGAAGCTTGGTAGGCAATAAGCTTCTCCTGGATGTGGCTGCAGGTGGCCAGACCTTCTCCTTATCTGATCATCTGTATATTCCAAGCTCTAACAAATATCTCTGTAAGGGTGTATGTCACTGCCATTGGGAGGGCTGTCAATAAAGCTAGTTACAATATCCAGCATATCTCAGTTGTATGTCACAGGTGGTATAGCGTCCAACCCACTGTGATGTCATTACTTCTGCTACCATCCGTGACATTGCGGTGTCATACAGCCAAAGCGTCTGGGACCACTGCCGTTACCTCTAGACTTTTGATGTGAACCCTTTAATATTGCACAAGGTTTAGTGTTGCTGCATCAGTACTTGTTATGTTTGGTTATCTTGAGCCACACTTGTCATACCCAAGACCAAAGGGCACAACTGGCACCCCACTGAGGTTTAGACATCGTGAGCAGGGATAGACCTGGCCTGAAGACAGAAGAGCCAGCTCTCCACTTTCCCTGGAGGACGCAACTAGTGAATGGCAGATGCAGTGCCACCAACAGCAGGATCAGGCGTCAACTTGGATTCAGACCTCCACTGCACAGCTCCTCTTTAGATAGCGACTCAGTCGGTGGCACAGCTCTGGCAGCCCTAGCCACCCTCCAAGGTTGGAAGCTCTGTGCCAAAGACGGGGCCGACCATTCTACAACCTTAAAGCACATGTGGGCCATTTACGGACCACATAGTGCATTACCAGCCTCTGAGGGAAACCTTAATCCTGATAAGGCCCTCAGTGAAAATTAGTTGGACATGACTAAACCCCTCAAGACTGGGGGATTAAGGTAAGGTCACTGCTGGGGTGATGAGATGGACACCCCAGTCTTGAGGGGTGCAGTGGAGTAAGGTAAGGTCACTGCTGGGGTGATGAGTTGGACACCCCAGTCTTGAGGGGTGCAGTGGAGTAAGGTAAGGTCACTGCTGGGGTGATGAGTTGGGCACCCCAGTCTTGAGGGGTGCAGTGGAGTAAGGTAAGGCCACTGCTAGGGTGATTAAATGGACACCCCAGTCTTGAGGGGTGCAGTGGAGTAAGGTAAGGCCACTGCTAGGGTGATGAGATGGACACCCCAGTCTTGAGGGCTGCAGTAAGGTAAGGCCACTGCTAGGGTGATGAGATGGACACCCCAGTCTTGAGGGGTGCAGTGGAGTAAGTTAAGGTCACTGCTGGGGTGATGAGATGGGCATCCCAGTCTTGAGGGGTGCAGTGGAGTAAGTTAAGGTCACTGATGGGTTTATGAGATGGACAACAAAGACTGGAGGGGTGCAGTGGAGTAAGGTAAGGTCACTGCTGGGGTGATGAGATGGACACCCCAGTCTTGAGGGCTGCAGTAAGGTAAGGTCACTGCTGGGGATGATGAGTTGGACACCCCAGTCTTGAGGGTGCATGGAGTAAGGTAAGGCCCACTGCTGGGTGATGAGATGGGCATCCCAGTCTTGAGGGGTGCAGTGGAGTAAGGTAAGGCCACTGCTAGGGTGATGAGATGGACACCCCAGTCTTGAGGGCTGCAGTAAGGTAAGGCCACTGCTAGGATGATGAGTTGGACACCCCAGTCTTGAGGGGTGCAGTGGATTTAGGTAAGGTCACTGCTGGGGTGATGAGATGGACACCCCAGTCTTGAGGGGTGCAGTGGAGTAAGGTAAGGCCACTGCTAGGGTGATGAGATGGACACCCCAGTCTTGAGGGCTGCAGTAAGTTAAGGCCACTGCTCGGGTGATGAGTTGGACAGCCCAGTCTTGAGGGGTGCAGTGGAGTAAGGTAAGGTCACTGCTGGGGTGATGAGATGGACACCCCAGTCTTGAGGGGTGCAGTGGAGTAAGGTTAGGTCACTGCTGGGTTGATGAGATGGACCCCCCAGTCTTGGGGGGTTTGCAGTGCAGAAAGGGCCCAAATGCGGGGTGATGAGATGGACACACAAGTCTTGAGGGGGGGAAGTGGGTAAGGAAAGGCCACTGCTGGGATGATGGGTTTTGATCTTTTTTTTTTTAAACCATGACCCTGGGCCCGTTGTAGTACATTTGTGCCCGACGTAACTAATCAACCTTCCTTTAAACGCTGTTTTAAACTAAAATCCAGGGGGTTCAGATCAATAAGGGTCTTTTTTCTGAAGGGCTCAGCCCAAATGAGGACATCAAAGTTTCTTAGGGAGATCCGCACCGGATAGTGCTTAGTCTCGTTCTCGGGCGGGAAGTCCTCCGCGTTGCACTGAATCCCTACACTATTGTGTTTCCTTCTCCGGTTGGCTTGGACCTTTTTACTGGATGTCCCTTTTAAAAGGTTTTGGGGGTTTTTTGAAATTTTGGGAGGGAACCTGCAGCCCCCGTAAACAGCCCCTGGTGTAGGTGGACCCTTTTTTGGGGCCCAGGGGTTTTGCTTCAAACTTTTTCCCCTGTGAATTTTGAAATTTTGGGATGGGACAATCGAGTTGGTCCGGGATAAAATCCCAAATTTTCCCCCGGGGGCCGTGGGCCCCACAATTGTACAGGTCGGGAAAATAAAATTTTTTCCCCGCTAACGGAGGGTGATGTGAAGTTCTGTGGTGATGCTGTAAGCCAAGCATTTGGGCCGGGAGGGGGACGCGACCACTGGGAAAATTTCCGTATTTAAATAAGGAAACGATCCATTTTCGTCCTGGTCGCTGGTATTTGGGATTTTTTTAAACCTGGGGGAATTTTCGGAAACGTCAAAAAAAAATTTGGTGGGCCCCGGGCCCCTTTCTTCAGAAGGGTATAAGGGCCTTTTGGTCTCGTAGCTCTGGGCCCCGTAAAATTCCCCTGGAGCAAAAAGCGGAAACCCCCTTTTTTGTACCCCCCCCGATTTTAAAAACCTAAATTCTTCAATGTCCCCAAAGTCGGGCGGGTTTTTGAACAAAAAATTTTTGTTTGCCTTTCCAGGTCCTTGGGGAAGGCGTGGATGATGATATCGGGGTCCTTCTTCTTCCAGGAATACGTGCAGCCTTTCACAATGCAGGACGGCATCCTACAGAAGAGAAGGGGGTGAAAAAGGGGGCCCATGAAATACACAGGGGACAGTCCTGTGCTCTCTCCCTCCGGCAGCGCTCTCAGGACACACAGTGACAGCCCTGTGCACTCTCCCTGCAGCAGCGCTCTCAGGACACAGTGACAGTCATGCGCTCTTTCGCGGGCAGCAGGGGCTAAAGCACCCAAACAATGCCATTCCTTTGGTGCTCTATCCTTTGCAGCAGCGTTTTTAAAGGAAACACGTAAACAGTCCTGGCTCCCTTCCTGCAGCAGGGGCTTTCGGGAAACACAGGGGGAAACCCCCCATGTGCTCTTTTCCCTCCCGGAACCCGCCCCTTCAGGAAAAAATAGTAACAAGTCCTTTGCTCTCCCCCTTGCAGCACGCTCTCGGACACACGGACATTTCCTGTGCTCTCTCACTGAAAGCGGCCCCTCAAAGGCCCCCACAGTCCCAGTCCTGTGCTCTCTCCCTGAAAGCGGCGCCTAAAGGAAAAACATTTGCCAGTCCTGTGCTCTCTTCGCGGGGGGCGCTTAAGGACACACGGGGGCCGCCTGTGCTTCTCCCCTGCAGGGCGTCTCGGACACACATTTGACGTCCGGTGTCTCCCCCTGAAAGCGGGCTCCCCGGACCACAGTGCAGTCCGGGGCCCTTTTCTCCCTGCAGCGGCGCTTCAGGACAACAGAAACACCCTGTGCTCCCCCTGCGCGGCCTCTCAGGACCCACAGTAAACAGTTGTCCCCTTCTCCCGGCAGGGCGCCCCAGGACCACTTTGCCAGTCCTTTTCTCTCGCCTGCACGGCGCTCTCGGGACAAAACTTGGCCAGTCCTGTGCTCTCTCCCTGCAGCGGCCCCCCCCAGACACACAGGGGCCAGTCCTGTGCTTTTCCCCCTTTGCAGCAGCCTCTAAAGGACACACATGCCAGTCCTGTGCTTTTCCCCCCTGCACCCGCGCTCTCAGGAAAACACAGTGCCAGCCCTGTGCCCCTACCCCTGCAGCACGCTCTCGGACCCCAAAACCCCCAGCCCTGTGCTCTCCCCCCTGCAACGCCCCTCTAAGGACACACAGTGCCCAGCCCTGGCTTTTCCCCCTGCAGCAGCCGCTCTCAGGAAAAACACAGTGCCCGCCCTGTGCTTCTTCCTGCAGCAGCGCTCTCAGGAAACACAGTGACAGTCCTGTGCTCTTAAATGAAAGCAGTGCCCCAGGCCCAAAATGTGACCGCCCCTGTGCTCCCCCTCCCTGCGCGGCGCTTCGGGACCCCAGTGAAAGCCCTGTGCCCCCCCTGCAGCGGCGCTCTCAGGACAAAACCATTCCCAACCTGTGCTTTTCCCCCTTTCCGCGGCGCTTCGGCACACAGGGGACAGCCTTGTTCTCTCCCTTGCAGGGGCGCTCTCAGGAAAAACCATTTGAGGGGTTCCCTTCCTCCCCCTGCAGCGGCGCTTTTCGGACCCCACAGTCCCAGTCCTTGTCTCTCCCTGCGGGCGGGGGCCTCTCAGGACAAAAAAGTGAAAAAGCCCCTGTCCCTCTCCCTGCAGCGGCGCTCTCAGGACACACAGTGACAGTCCTGTGCTCTCTCCCTGCAGCGGCGCTCTCAGGACACACAGTGACAGTCCTGTGCTCTCTCCCTGAAAGCACCCGCTTAAAGGACCACAGGGGAAGCCCCTGTGCTTCTTCCGGCGGGGACCCCTCTCAGGACACACAGTGCCAGTCCTGTGCTCTCTCCCCTTCAGCGGCGTCTCAGGACACACATGCCATTTCCTGTGCTTTTCCCCCCTGCAGCGGCGCTCTCAGGACACACAGTGCCAGTCCTTGTTCCCTTTTTCCCCCTCAGCGGCGTCTCGGGACACACAGTGCAAGCCCCCTTGGCCTCTCCCCCTGCAGCGGCGCTTCAGGACACAAAAGTGCCAGTCCGGGTTCTCTCCCCCCAGCACCGGGGGCTCTCAGGACACACAGTGCCAGTCCTGTGCTCTCTCCCTGGCGGGGCCCCTCAGGAAAACACAGCCCAGTCTTGTGTCTCTCCCCTGCAGCGGCCCCTTTTCAGGCAAACGGGCCCAGCCCCTGTGCTCTTCCCCTGCAGCGGCGCCCCTAAGGACACCGGGTCCCAAGTCCGTGCTCTCTCCCTGCAGCGGCGCTCTCAGACACCCCCGTCCCGCCCTGTGCTCTCCCCCTGCAGCGGCGCTCTCGGACACACAGTGCCAGTTGTGCTCTTCCCTTTTGGCAGCGGCGCTCTCAGGAACACACAGTCCCATTTTCCTTGCTCCCCTTCCCTGCAGCGGCGCTCTCAGGCCCCCCGTCGCCAGCCCTGTGCTTCCCCCTCGGGGCGCTTCTCGGGACACACGTGCCAGCCTGTGCTCTCCCCCCGGCAGGGGCGCTTCAGGACACACAGTGACAGTCCTGTCCCTTTTCTCCTGCAGCGGGGGCTCTCAGGACAAAAGTGACGGGCCTGTGCTCCCCCTGCAGCGGCGCTTCAGGGACCCCCAGGACAGCCCCGGTTTTCCTCCCCCCTGCGCGGGCCTCAGGAACAAAAGTGACATCCTGTGCTTTTCCCCCCTGAGCGGCGCTCTCAGGACACCCCCAAGTGACAGTCCTTGCTCTCGCCCCGGGCAGGGGGGCGCTCCCAGGACAACAGTGACTTTTCCTGTGCTCTCTCCCTCCCCAAGGGCGTTTAAAAGGACCACAGTGACGCCCGGGTGTTCTGGGCCCTGCAGCGGCGCTCCCCAGGACACACGTGCAGTTGTGTCTCCTTCCCTGCAGCGGCGCTTCGGAACACAAGTGACCTTTCCTTTTGCTCCCCCCCGCAGCGGCCCCTCTCGGACACACAGTGCCCCGTCCTTTGTTTCCCCTTCCCTGCCCCGGCCCCTTTTCAGGACACACAGTGACCCCCTGTGCTTTTCCCCTTTTGATGCGGCGCTTTTGGGGCAAAACAGTAAAGTCCTTGCTCTCTCCCCTGCACGGGTTTCCCCAGGACAACAGTGCAGCCCTTTGTGCTCTTCCCCCCTGGCGCTCTCAGGACAAACTGAAGTCCTGTGCTTTTTCTCCCTGCCCGGCGCCTAGGAACACAGTGCCAGCCCCTTTTGCTCTCCCCTGCACGGCGCTCTCGGGACACACAGTGCCAGTCCTGTCTCTTTTCCCGCAGCGGGCTCTCAGCAACCAGAGGGGACAGCCCTGTGCTCTCCCCCTCCCAGGGGCGTTTCTCAGGCAACATAAACAGTTGTGCCCCTCCAAGGGGCGGCGCTCTAAAGGACACAACAGTGACAGTCCGGGTGCCCCTCTAACGCAGCAGCGTTCAGGACACACAGTGCCATCCTGTGCTCTCCACGCAGCGCCCCTCTCAGGACACACATTTCCAGCCCCTGTGCTCTCTAACGAAGCGGCGCTTCAGGACAAACGGCCATTCCTGTGCTTTTCTCCCGGGCAGGGGGCGCCCCTCAGGACAAACGGGGCCAGCCCCTGTGTTTCCCTCCCCTGAAAGCGGCCCCCTCGGGACAACATGGCCCGCCCTGTGCCCCTCCCCCCGGGCAGCGGGGGGCTCTCAGGACACACAGGGGAACAGTCCTTTTCCTCTTCCCCGGGCGGGGGGGCGCTCTCGGGGACACACAGTCCGTCCTGGGTTTCTCCCCCTGCGGGCGGCGCTCTCAGGACCAAAATTTAACGGGCCCCGTGCTCTCTCCCCTTTGAAAGCGGCGCTCTCAGGACCCCAAAAGTGACTTTCCTGTGCTTTTCCCCCCTGCGGGCCGGCGCTCTCAGGACCCACGTGCCATCCTGTGCTCTCGCCCTGCAGCGGCGTTTCCAGGACAAACAGTGAGTCCTGTCTCTCTCCCTGCAGCGGCGTTTCCCTCACACCCAGTCCCTTTCCTGTGCTTCCCCCTGCGCGGGCTCTAAACCACACAGTCCCCAGCCCTTTTCTCTCCCCCTTGCGCGCGTCTCAGGACCACAGTCCCAGTCCGGTCCTCTCTCCCTGCAGCAGCGCTCTCAGGACACACAGTGCCAGTCCTGTGCTCTCTCACTGCAGCAGCGCTCTCAGGACACACATGAAAACCCTGTGCCCCTCCCCCTGAAACAGCCCTCAGGCACACAGTGAAATTCCTGTCCCTTTTCTCCCTGCAGCACGTCTCAGGACACCCCGTGACCCGTCCTGTGCTCTTTTCCCGCGGCAGCCCCCTCAGGACACCAGTGACAGCCCGTGCTCTCTCCGCAGCAGCGCTCCCCGGGACACCCCGTGCCGCCTGTGCTCTCCCCCCCTGCGGGGCCCGCTCTCGGGCACCCCAGTGACAGTCCTGTGCTCTCGCCCTTCCCCAGGGGGCGCTCTCAGGACAAAACTTTCCCAAAGTCCTGTGCTCTCTCCCCAAAAGGGCGTCTCAGGACACACAGGGGACAGTCCTGTGTTCTCTCCCTCCCGGGGCGCCCCAAAAACCCCAAAGTGACGGTCCCGTGCTCTCTCCCGGGAAAGCGGCGCCTCAGGAAAAACAAGTCCCAGCCCTGTCCCCCCCCCTTGCACGGGCTTAAGGACACACATTTGACATTTCCTTTGGCTCTTTTCCCTGCAGCGGCCTCCCCAGGAACAAAAGTGACAGCCTGTGTTCTCCCCTGCAGCGGCGTCCGGGACAACGTGACAGTCCTTGCTCTCCCCCTCCCAAGCACGCCTCAGGACCCCACGTGCAGTCCTGTGCTCTTTCCCCGCAGCGGGGGCCTCAGGCAAAAAAATTTTTTGCCAGCCCTTTGCTCTCCCCTTTTGGCAGCAGCGCTCTCAGGACACACAGTGACAGTCCTGTGCTCTCTCCCTGCAGCGGCGCTCTCAGGACACACAGTGCCAGTCCTGTGCTTTCTTTTCCCTCAGCGGCGCTCTCAAAACCCCACGTGCCTTCCCCTGGCTCCCCTCCTGCAGGGGCCCGCTCTCAGGAACACACATTTCCCGCCCGGGTGCCTCCCCAAAGCAGCGGCGTTTCCCCGGACAAAACCAGAAAAACCTGTGATCCTCTCCCCTGCGCGGGGGGCTTCGGACACCCAGTCCCTTCCTTGTTCTCCCGCAGCGGCGCCCTCAGGAACACATTTGCCAGTCCTGTGTCTCCTTTGCAGGGGCGCTTCAGGACACACAGTCCCATTTGTGCCTCCCCCTAAAGCGGGCTTAGGACCACGTGCCACCCTTGCTCCCCCCTGCACGGCGCTCTAGGACCCACAGGGCCAGTCCTTGCTCTTTTCCCTGCAGCGCGCTCTTGGCACACAGTCCCATTTCCTGGTGTAGCCTCTCCCTGCAGGGGGCGCTTCGGGGACAACTGGCCATTTCCTGTGTTTCCCCCCTGCAGGGGGCCGCTTAGGACACCATTGCCAGCCCTTTTCTTCTCCCTGCAGGGGCCCGCTTTCGGGAACACATTTGCCAGTCCTGTGCTTTTCCCCCCTTTCAGCGGCGTTCAGGACAAAATTGCCAGTCCTGGGGTTTCTCCCCCCGCAGGGGCCTTTCTCGGGGACACACCATTTGCCAGCCCGTGCTTTTTCCCTTTGAAAGCGGCCTCTCAGGACCAAGTGAAAATTTCCGGTTTCCCCCCTCAGCGGGGCTCTCGGGACACACAGGGGAAGCCCGGGTGCTTCTCCCTGCAGCGGCGCTTAAAGGAAAACACAGTGACAGTCCTGTGCTCTCCCCTGCAGCGGCCCCTCTCAGGACCCCCAGGGACAGCCCCTGTGCTCTCCCCCTGCAGCGGCGCCTCAGGAAAAAAAGTGACAGTCCTGTTTTCCGCCCCTCCCCCGCCGGCGCTCCCCCAAAAACACACAGTAAACAGTCCCGTGCTCTCCCCTCCCCGGGGGCCGCTCTCGGACAACAGTGACCGTCCGGTGCTCCCCTCCCTGCGGGGCCCGCTTCGGGAAACCCCAAGGGGCCCGCCCCTTGTGCTCCCCTCCCTGCGGGCGGCGCCCCTCAGGAACACGGTGACAGCCTGTGCTCTCTCCCGAGGGCGTTTCTCGGGACACAAGGGGCGGCCTGGGGCTCTCCCCGGCAGCGGCGTTTCTCAGGACAAACAGTGACACCCCTTTCTCTTTTCCTCCCAGCAGCGCTCCCCCGGGAAACAGGGTTGGACCCCCCCCCCGATCGAACAAAAAATCCCCCCCCCCCACATCCTTTTTAAAAACCCCCCCCGGCCAGATGCGGGAAAAGGCCCCGAACTTCCAGGGGATGGTGGCCCCCCAATAGGTACAGTAAGGGCCCAGACATGATAGGAAGGGGACAGTTCCATGGCCCGTCATCAATGAATAAGGCACGGTGACCTGTTGAGGAAGGTCCTCCCGGCCGCTTGGCTGATAGCAGCGGGCGCGCAGCTATTATGGGGCAGGAATAGGTGTCCACGTCCGGGACCGCACTCCCCGGGCTTCTCAGGACCTCCTGCGTCAGCTTCCCTGCGGAGCCGCCTGGGAAACCCAAGTCATGCGCTGTTCCCCTGCCGGATTCGCCCGGGATGCACAACCCGGAATGCTTCAATAGGAAGCGTAAATACATGTGTGTGGACGCCCGTTACAGGATAAATGGGAGGAGGCCGGTTGTCATGTTCAGGGCCCCCGAATACAATGATAGGAGGCCCCCTTCTGAAAGCGGATCCAAAAAAGACAACAGTCAAGTATAGGAGGCCCCGTCGATCAATGTATAGGAGGCCCCGAACAACAGTGACCCCCGGATACAATACAATGTATGGAGGCCCCGGATACAATGTATGGGCCCCCGGTACAGAACAATGTATAGGAGGCCCCCGGATCGATACAATGTATGGGAGCCCCCCGGATACAGAACAATGTATAGGAGCCCCCCGATACAGTACCTTTATGGGGGCCCCCCGGATACAGATCATTTTGAGCCCCTACAGTTAGAACCCCGTTTTCGAACATGAAATGGAGGCCCCCCGTCATGTATACCCAGATACAATGTATAGGAAGGCCCTGGACACGATGCATAGGAGCCGATACAATCGTAAAGGAGATACAATGTCTATGACCCCCGGATACAGATACAATGTATGAGGCACCCCGATACAGATCAATGTATAGGAGGACCCCGATACAGATACAATGTATGAGAGGAGCCCCCGGCTAAGACAATGTATAGAGGCCCCCGATTACAGATACAATGTATAGGAGCCCCCGGACAGATACAATGTATAGGAGTGCCGCCCGTACAGATACAAGTAAAGGGAGGCCCCCGGATCCGACAATGATAGGAGACCCCGCGATACAAGATACAATGTAATATGGAGCTCCCCGGAACGATACAATTAAAGGAGGACCCCCGGATACAGATACAATGTATAGGAGACCCCGGATACAATGTATAGGAGGCCCGGATACAGAACATGTATAGGAGCCCCTGATAGCGGATACAATGTATAGGAGGACCCCGGATACATGTACAAATGTAAGGAGCCCCGGATACAGATACAAGGTATAGGTGGCACCCGGATACAGTTACAATGTATAGGAGACCCCCCGGATACAGATACAATGTATAGGAGGCCCCCGGATACAATGTATAGGAGGCCCCAGGATACAGATCCAATGTATAGGAGTCCCCCGAATACAATGTATGGACCCCGGATACAGATCAATGTATAGGAGACCCCACCCGGATACGATCATGTATAGAGCCCCCGGATAACAGATAGGAACCCCCACGATGTATAGGAGGCCCGGATACATGTATTGGAGCCCCGGATACAGATACAATGTATAGGAGGCCCCCGGATACAATGTATAGGAGGCCCCCGGATACGGATACAATGTATAGGAGGCCCCCGGATACGGATACAATGTATAGGAGGCCCTGGATACAATGTATAGGAGGCCCCCGAATACAATGTATAGGAGGCCCCTGGATACAGATACAATGTATAGGAGGCCCTGGATACAATGTATAGGAGGCCCTGGATACAATGTATAGGAGGCCCTGGATACAGATACAATGTATAGGAGGCCCCCGGATACAGATACAATGTATAGGAGGCCCCCGGATAAAGATACAATGTATAGGAGGCACCCGGATATAGATACAATGTATAGGAGGCCCCCGGATACAGATCCAATGTATAGGAGGCCCCCGGATACAGATACAATGTATAGGAGACCCCGGATACAGATACAATGTATAGGAGGCCCCCGTATACAGATACAATGTATAGGAGGTCCCCGGATACAGATACAATGTATAGGAGACCCCGGATACAGATACAATGTATAGGAGGCCCCCGTATACGGATACAATGTATAGGAGGCCCCCGTATACAGATACAATGTATAGGAGGCCCCCGGATACAGATACAATGTATAGGAGGCCCCCGGATACAATGTATAGGAGGCCCCCGGATACAGATCCAATGTATAGGAGGCCCCCGGATACAATGTATAGGAGGCCCCCGGATACAGATACAATGTATAGGAGACCCCGGATACAGATACAATGTATAGGAGACCCCGGATACAGATACAATGTATAGGAGACCCCCCCGGATACAGATCCAATGTATAGGAGGCCCCCGGATACAGATACATTGTATAGGAGTCCCCCCGGATAAAATTTAAATTATAGGGGCCCCGATACAGTCCAATGTATAGAGCCCCGAACGATACAATGTATAGGAGACCCCGGATACAGATACAATGTATAGGAGACCCCGGATACAGATCCAATGTATAGGAGGCCCCCGGATACAGATCCAATGTATAGGAGGCCCCCGGATACAGATCCAATGTATAGGAGGCCCCCGGATACAGATCCAATGTATAGGAGGCCCCCGGATACAGATACAATGTATAGGAGACCCCGGATACAATGTATAGGAGGCACAATGATACAGATCCAATGTATAGGAGGCCCCCGGAAACAGATACAATTTTATAGGAACCCCCGGATTTACAGATACAATGTATAGGGGGCCCCGGATTCAGTTCCAATGTAAGGGGAGGCCCCCGATACAATGTAAGGAGGCCCCGGATACGATACAATGTATAGGACCCCCCGGATAAATGTAAAAAGGCCCCCGTACAGATACAATGTATGGGAGCCCCCGGGATAAAGATCAATTAAGGGGGCCCCCCGGATCAGATCAAGTATAGGAGCCCCCCAAAAAATGTAAAAGAGGCCCCCAATCCAAGTATAGGACCCCCCGACCCAATTTAAAGGGGGCCCCCCCGGGGGGGGGGGGGATACAGTCAATGTAATAGGAGCCCCCGGAACAGATCCTTTTATAGAGCCCCCGGAAACAATCCAATTATAAGGCCCCCGGATACAGATCCAATGATAGGGCCCCCGGTAAGATAAAATTTTAAGGGGGCCCCCCAATACAATGTAAGGGGGCCCCCGAACAAAAGATGGGAGCCCCCGGGTAAAAGTAATAAGGGGCCCCCGGGGGAAAAAAATTAAATAGGAGGCCCCCGAAAACAGATAAAAAATGTATAGGTACCCCACTAAGGTTCCGTGAAGGGGGGATCCAACTATATACAAAAATATATAAAACCTGGTGGCAGACACGTGAAGGGGATAAATCGGCTGTATACTTTTGTGAAGGGGGACCCCTGAGGTCAGGAAAACTCCCT
The DNA here is from genome assembly GCA_025379985.1 of Phyllomedusa bahiana. NCBI lineage: Eukaryota > Metazoa > Chordata > Amphibia > Anura > Hylidae > Phyllomedusa > Phyllomedusa bahiana. Next base: position 105,660 of record JAODAL010006349.1, on the reverse strand, counting down.
GTAAAACTGTTTTTGGGGGTCCCCTACAACATTTGATCGGGGGAGTGGACACACCGGCCCCTGGCCCTCATTGGGTTTTTTTGGGGTCCCTTTGCTCGGTGTGACACTTTATTTTTTCCATTTCCCTGTACTCCGCGATCCCCCCAAACCGCAGAGCCCAATTACCAAACAAAAACCCCCGTGAACAACCCAAAACCCCGGGTAATGCCCAAACCCCTCGTCCCTATAGAGCTAACGTATCCCTGTATACAGACTTGTGGACACCTATAGAGCTGATGTATCCCTGTATACAGACCTGCCGTCACCTATAGAGTTGCCATATCCCTGTATACAGACTTGTGGTCACCTATAGAGCTGACGTATCCCTGTATACAGACCTGCCGTCACCTATAGAGCTGACGTATCCCTGTATACAGACCTGCCGTCACCTATAGAGCTGACGTATCCCTGTATACAGACCATTCATCACCTATAGAGCCAGCGACCCTTATACAAACCTCCGTCACCTTAGAGTGATTTTCCCTGTAAACAATTTCACCATAACCCCAGGATCCCTTAACAGACCTCCCGACACCATAAGCTGACTACCCCCTGTATACAGACTTCCTCACCTATAGAGCCGGCCACCCGTAACGACCTGGTCCCCATATTAGGTCCCTTTATACAGACTTGGGGGAACCTATAAGCTGAGTACCCCGTATACAACCGCCCACCTAAAAGCGATTATCCCTGTAAACACCCTCCATCCCATGAGCTAAATATTTTTTAACAACTTGCTCCCCTATAGGCTGACGATCCCTGATACAACCTGCCCACCTTTAATTTGAGTACCCCTATACAGACCTCCGTACCTAAGACTGACGTACCCTGAAACAGACCTTCCTCCCCCATAGACCACCATCCCTGATACAGACCTGCCGTCACCTATAGAGCGACGTATCCCATACAGCCCTCTCACCCATAACCCGCGACCCTGATACAGACCTGCCTCACCTAAGACTGACTACCCTGTATACAGCCCTGGTCCCTATAACGGACAAAACCCCTGAAAAAAACTTGGGGTCCCTAAAGCTGACTACCCCGAACAACCTCCGCACCATGGTTTGATATTTCCCTAAAAAAAGACCTTCCTCCCCAAAAGAGGGCCCCAGCCCCCTTTTTTGCTTGTTGTGGGTGGGTTTTTGATAACCTTCCCCCCACTGCCGCCACTGGAAGGGAAGTCTCCGTTTTCTGGGTGTCTCTCACATCAGGTTTTATTCCTGGTCCACAGGTCAGGAAGCGTCAGAAGCGGCGCTCCGGGGAGCAGACGTCCGGGAAGAGAGCGCGTAAGTGTCCGCTCCTCTCCACTGCGGGGGCACAGGGGCTGCACCTATTCACTGTGTCTGATCTCTATACAGGACGCCATTCTCCTGAGGAAAATCTGACCTGGATTGTGAAAGGGAAGAACCCCGCCCCCCTCCAGGCGGAGGTGCTGCAGCACGTGGGGGTGTATAAACACCCGCCGGTTTTACTTTTTTTGCTGTTGTTTTAAATTTTTGTGTGTCCGGAGCGATGGTGTACACAATGTATGGTATGACCCACCCTGGCTACATGGCAGTCCGGGCGCTTCAGATATTCTCCCTTTTGGGTTAGACCTAGAATATTTTTCATATTGAACCTCCTGCTGCGGGACTGTAATGAGAATGCACACAGTGACCTTGCAGGAAAAGATATGGCGGTATTATTGCTGCTAGTTCAGTTTTATATAGGAGGGTTGGGGGCCCCAATTTCATTTGCAAGGGGCCCCCCTTAAAATTTTTAATTTGTTCTCCTGGTGATAATCTCTCATAAAGGAGAATTATAATTAGATGTTAAATTTTCGTTCCTAGGTAAAGTGCTGAGAGGAAAAAATGACCGAATTTAAAACCCACCCAAAGGGGAACCTCTTTTTACGAAAAAGGGTTAATCCCCATGGCACTTGACGGGAAGTACCCTCCGGGGCCCCATGGGTCAGGAACCCCAAAAAATACACCCCCGGTCGGGAGTTTTTTTTTAGGGGAATTCAGCTCTTCACACACCTGTTGGCTAGACTTTTGGAGGCATGGGGGACCGGGAGGGAGCCCCCCTGTACCCCATGTTCAGGGGGAACCTTTTTTTGGAGAAAATCCCCGGGCCCCTTAAAATTTTTGTAGAAACTAAAGGCCCCTCTATGAATGGGTGTAGATGTCTCTCCTATGCGATTTTCTTTGGGGACCCAAAAGTTTTCCACGTTTTTTAAATTTTTTGGGAGATACAAAGAGCCCCTTATAATTTGGGGTGAAGTGAGTTCCCTTTGAGCCATTTTCATGGGGAACCCAAGTCCCCAAAGCTTTCCTTGGGTTTGTAATACAGAGCCCCTCTATGAATGTGGGGTAGATGAGTTTCCCCCTATGCCCCCAGGGTTCATGGGGACCCAAGTCCCCAAGTTTACTGTTGGAGATATAAAGCCCTTATAATTTGGGGGGAAAATTGAGTTCCTATGACGCCATTTTTTCAGGGGCCCCAAGTTCCCCGCCCCTTATTTTTTGGGATACAAAGCCCCCCTCTTTTAATGTGGTGTAGAAGCTCCCCCAAATACCCCAATGTTCATGGGGATCCAAGTCTCCAGCGTCCTTACTGTTTGGGAAAACTAGACCCCCTCTATAAATGTGGGGGTGATGAGCTTCCCCCTATGACCCCATTTATGGGGGATCCAAGCCCAGCTCCTTATTTTGGAGAAAACTACCCCCCCTTTAATGAATGTGGTGTAGATGAGCTCTCCCTATGACCCCATTTTTCAGGGTCCAATCTCCAGCGCCCTTAGTGTTTGAAAAATATCGAGCCCCCTAATAAACCCATGGTGTAAGATGAGCTTCCCGTAAACGCCATGTTCAGGGGGAACCATATTTGGGGGGAGAATTTCCCCGGGCGCCCCTTACGGGTTTGGGGGATACTCGACCCCCTTCTATGAAGGGAGATGGGGTTTTTAAAATGGTGGTATTTGCTCTGGGGTTTTCCCCAACTCTGAAAGGACTTTGAGGGTCCCACCAAAAAACGGGGAAAGTTTGAAAAACCTGGCAAAAAGGCCCTGCAGGAAGAGAAAGAAAAAAGCTGGGGAGTATGAGGACGTGGATCTCGGGGAGGGGGTTTGCCTTTCCTCCTGGCCCCTTGGGTTTAGGGGGGGTAATTTCCGGGAAAGGCCCGGGGAGGGCAGAGCAGCTAACCACCCCTTTGGGGGATTACAGAAAACCTCTGAAGGGAAAGGTTCTTTTCAAACCATGTAAGTCCAAAAGGTGGGGAGATGCAGGGGCGGGTGCCCTTCTGCTCGCAGATGGGGGCAGTTGGGGGAAGGGGGTTACTTTTTGTGGGGAGTAACGTTTACTTTCTCCTTAGCAAGAACTTGATGAAGCTGGGGAAAGGAAAAAGAAAATCGAGGGGCCCAGGCGCTTTGGGAAGAAAAAAAGGAGATTGGGGGAAAAAGGGGCCCTTCCCCTGGTGGGTACCATAGGAGGAGGATCTGGGAAACCCCAAAAGGGAAAAAATTTGGCCCTTTCCCTTAAAAAAAAAAAAAAAAAAGTTTTGGGGAGGGGTTTTAAAAATAGAATCCCCCGCTGGTGAGTCTTGAAGTGCGGCCAATCACTGACCCCCAGCAGTATGGTTCCAAGGCCTGCGATTGGCTGCAGTGTCATGTGGCCTATGGACGGTGGCAGGGCTGGAGCAAGAGCGGGGGGGGTTTTTTTTTAAAATTTAAAACCCCCCCCCAAACCCCCTTAGCTTGCACCCCAGCGGGGATATCTACATCCTGCAGCCTTGTGTTCCTCCCCCTCTCCTGCCTTGTTCATCTCTTTTCATTACTTTTTTCTCAGGATAATCTCCAAAAAATAAAAACCCTGCCTCCCCCAGGACTTTCCGGCTCCAACCATGCAAGTAAGTGCGGCCAGAACAGACCCTGTTGGCAATGTGTCCCATGCACACGGTGGGATTTCCTGCAGAGATTTCAGCTGCAAATCCAACCCTGAGCAAAATATGACACCGAATTGTGCTGGTTTTGGTGCAGATTTTGTTCCAGATTCTTCAGTTGAACACATATACTCCATATACTCGGCTCCTCGCTCCCTGCCCCCCAGGTGGTCGCTGTTTGGAGGTAGAAGCAGATTTGGGCTCTTGTGGGTATTGAGGGTACTAAGCTGTTCCTCTTCAGATCAGTATCACACGTGGTTAGATCCAGAGGTAGAAGCAGATTTGGGATCTTGTGGGATCATTTGCGCCTTTTCTTTCCAGGATCAGGCTAAAAAGCTGCAGAACCCAGAATTAATTCTGAAGGAAGTGTCTCGCATCCGGGCAAATCCCATCTATAGAAATGTGCAGAATCTTCTCCCGATGTGCTACGCCGAGATCTCCACCGCGTGAGAGGACACGGGTGTGACTGTCCTGCATGTGGGGGATCTGAAGCCAGGTTGCGCTGTGTAACATTATATATATATATATTATTTCTGTATGTGGTTCTGTCATTTTGTATAAATAAAGTTAATCTGCAGAGAGTCCACCAAGTGCCCCTTCTTTGTCATCCCCTCTATTGTGGCACATATCGTGCCCTCTTCACAAGTAATATCCAGGATAGACTGTTTGCTGCTCCCTACGGGTTTTGGACCCATGAGAGAGGATATGCATGTATAATATTGGAGGATGAGGCTCATCTTATTAGAGGGACGTTCCCTCAAATATTCCTGGATCGTCTGTCACTGTCCACTCATCTCAGCACAGATTGCAGGGATCCTCTTCAGATGAATGAAACCTATTTTCTGCTGCAAAAACTTCTGCATCAAATCTGCAGTGTGTGAATATAGCAGTTGTTACTGACATCTGTAAGGACTCCTGCAAGCTCACTCATGCTTTACTTATATGTCTGTGCATGAGATCACTGTGGGGAGCGCTGGCTGCACTTGGGACATCATAAGTATTGCTTACATGTAGAGTAGGGTAAGGGTAAGTGTAGAGCAGGGTAAGAAGTAAAGGCACTTGAAGAGTGCAGTAAAAGCACATATAGAAGTTGAATAAGGGGTAAGTGCACCTATAGAGTCGGGTAAAGGGTAACGGCACATATAGGGTGGGATACGAGTCAATGTCAGTACAAGGTAGTACACGGAGAGTGGGATATGAGGAAAGGGCACCTGTAGAGCAGGGTACAAGGTACATGTATGAGCACATACAGAGCGGGGTATGAGGTAAGAGCATATGTAGAGTAGGGTAAGAAGTAACGGTACGTATAGAGCAGGGTAAGAGGTAAGGTTACGTGTAGAGCAGGGTAAGAGGTAAGGGTACGTGTAGAACAAGGTTAGAGGTAAGGGTATGTTTAGAGCAGGGTAAGAGGTAAGGGTATGTTTAGAGCAGGGTAAGAGGTAAGGGTATGTATATAGAAGGGTAAGAGGTAAGGGTATGTTTAGAGCAGGGTAAGAGGTAAGGGTACGTGTAGAGCCTGGTAAGAGGTAAGGGTACGTGTAGAGCAGGGTAAGAGGTAAGGGTATGTATATAGAAGGGTAAGAGGTAAGGGTACGTGTAGAGCCTGGTAAGAGGTAAGGGTATGTATATAGAAGGGTAAGAGGTAAGGGTACGTGTAGAGCCTGGTAAGAGGTAAGGGTACGTGTAGAGCCTGGTAAGAGGTAAGGGTACGTGTAGAGCCTGGTAAGAGGTAAGGGTACGTGTAGAGCCTGGTAAGAGGTAAGGGTACGTGTAGAGCCTGGTAAGAGGTAAGGGTATGTATATAGAAGGGTAAGAGGTAAGGGTACGTGTAGAGCCTGGTAAGAGGTAAGGGTACGTATAGAGCAGGGTAAGAGGTAAGAGGCACTTCTACAGAGGGATATGAGGTAAGGACACTTGCAGAGTAGGGTAAGTAGTAAGGGCACTTGTAGAGTGGGGTACAAGGTAAGGGCACGCAAAGAGACACATGTAAGAGCACATCATTCCAAGCAAGGTAAGGGCACTTGTAGAGCTACATATGGGGAAAGGGCATGTGTATCGCAGGGTATAGGGGCACGGAGTGGGGTACATAGTGCATGGAGAGGAGAGCAGGTAGGTCCTGTGGGCAGGTATAGGTTTGCTGTAGGGATGTCCACTGGGAGTGGAAGTCATGCTCTGCTCTCTAGCTAAAAGCAGGCTGGCCGGCCCGTAACCTCACCTTACCCCTCAGTGCCCACAGCCTCTTTGGGGCAGTTCCCAGAATGTTGTAACACAACCCAGGTCCTGGCAAGTCCCTACATCTGGCACCAGAGCAAGAGATCACGTTGTACCCGACGTCATCAGATGGGACAGGCAGCGCTCGCCAGCCACCGAGTTACTGAAAACAAGGACAGCTCGATCGCCACCCAGGTAGGTCCAAAGGGGGAATGTGAAGGCGGCTGCTTCATGAACCTTAAAGGGGTCCTCCGCTTTGAACAATCCCTACATGTAAGATGGGTCCCATGATAACAAGCAGATCATATAATGCTTCCGCAGGAATCAGCTGTTATCAGTGAGAAGACCTAAAATTATGGGCGACGTATGACCAGGGCTGCACCTGTATCCTGGTGTCCTTTCAGCCCAAAAACCGGTGCAACCCTGTTCTCTCAATGTATGAGCAGGCGCACTCCAAAAGGAGGTGCATTGTGCGGCAGCACTTTGTAATGCACCCAAGATGTGGGGGTATTCTGGGGGAGTCGCACCACAACAGTATGATCACTTTAGGATGGCAATACAGGGCACATTACTGCTGGAACAGGCAGACCAAGTTACAAGGGGTTCACCTGAGCCGGGGGCGTCAAATCTACGCCCCGCAGTAGAACAGGTCCATAGATTCAAGTGCATTCTACTCTGCTTTACAGCTATTTAGAACCGGCCTCTTTGCACCTAGATCATACATGTTGCCCTATGTGTTCAAGTTCCCTGCAGTGCCCCCAAAGGAGAAATGAAGCATTACACCTTATCCATTCACATCTGTACAATGCAGGGCAGGATGGGTCCTCCAGAGCCAGAGACTCTCTTTGTATCCACTCTGGTAAAAAGTTTAGGATCCTGAGTAGGGGATCCCCTTCTAGTAACCCAGAATTCCCTAATAGGACCTATAGTCTAAGCTGGAGAACCTCTTTACACCTTGGGGCCTTAAGGACAGTATTTTGGACACTGTTTTAGGACACATTTCAACTGACATTTTTTCAAGAGTTGGAAAGTTTCTGCAACTCACAACAATTCTGGTGATACTAAATTTATAGAGTTTTCTATGTTTTACTAATTTTATGCACGAAAAATACTTGTTTTTGTGTCACCATTTTCCTGTATTGTTGCTTGGACAATGCACTGCAATGCTCCTATATTGCAGTGTATTATACCTCTCGCTCTAACAGTAATGTAGCTTGGTTTCTGTTACAAGCTGTATTTTGACACACATTTAATTTTTGGGGGTCAAAATGATTCTGGCGACACCAAGTTTACAGTTTTTCTATGTTTTACTCCTCTTTGACACCGGCAATGTGCTGCTTTTTTGGCTCCCATAGGGTGACACCCAGCTTTCCCAGTGCTGGTTATGCAGCGCACACGCCTGGTTAGTGATTCTGCGATGTGAGCCAGGTTATGCCCATCACCTCTCACCCAGCGAATTTGGCAGCCAGGTCACGATTTAATGGTTTAATATTAAAGTGCAATTGTCAGAGGAAATTAAATTCTGATGAACAGACACCGTCCTGCGCCCAGTCCACACTGCTACATCAGAGAAGACGGAGCTGGTGCTGAAGCAGGTGATACAACCACTGTATATGGTGTGGTCTGTGCTAGTCTGTCCTCTATATGTCCTGTACATCACCCTCTGTGATCTGTACTGCACTGTAGCTGTGATCCTGTGTGATCTGTAATTTGCTCACCATCGATGCTTGATCCTTGGCTCTAACTTTGCATGTGTGATCTGTACTGACACCGTAGATGTGATCTGTGTGATCTGAATGGCACATCGATGTGATCCTGTGTGATCTGTAATGCACCATCGATGTGATCCTGTGTGATCTGTAATGCACCATCGATGTGATCCTGTGTGATCTGTACTGCACCGTAGCTGTGATCCTGTGTGATCTGTAATGCACCATCAATGTGATCCTGTGTGATCTGAATTGCTCATTCGATGTGATACTGTGTGATCTGTACTGCACCGTTTAGCTGTGATCTGTGTGATCTGTACTTGCACAATTGCTGTGATCCTGGTGATCTGTAATGCACCATCGATGTGATCCTAGTTGGTCTGTACTGCCATGTAGCTGTGCTCATGTGTGATCTGTACATGCAACCGTAGCTGTGATCCGTGTGATCTGTAATGCACTGTAGCTGTGTTCTGTGTGTTATGTAACTGCACCTAGCTGTGAATCATGTGGTGTCTCGTTAATGCACCATAGCTGTGATCCTGTGTGATCTGTAATGCACCATCGATGTGATCCTGTGTGATCTGTAATGCACTATAGCCGTGATACTGAGTGATCTGTAATGCACCTTAGTAGTGATCCTGTGTGATCTGTAAAGCACTGTAGCTGTTGATCCTGTGTGATCTGTACAGCACCGTAGCTGTGATCCTGTGTGATCTGTAATGCACCGTAGAAGTGTTCCTGTGGTGATCTGTAATTGCACCGTTAGCTGTGATCCTGTGTGATATGTACTGCACTGTAGCTGTGTCCTGTGTGATCTGTTATGCACCATCGTTGTATACTGATGTGTTCTGATAATGCCCATAGCTGTGATCCTCGTTTGGTCGTTTAAGGTGATCTGTAATGCACCGTAGCTGTGATCCTGTGTGATCTGTAATGCACCGTAGATGTGATCCTGTGTGATCTGTAATGCACCATAGCTGTGATCCTGTGTGATCTGTACTGCACTGTAGCTGTGATCCTGTGTGATCTGTAATGCACTGTAGCTGTGATCCTGTGTGATCTGTAATGCACTGTAGCTGTGATCCTGTGTGATCTGTACTGCACTGTAGCTGTGATCCTGTGTGATCTGTAATGCACTGTAGCTGTGATCCTGTGTGATCTTGTGATCCTGTGTGATCTGTAATGCACCGTAGCTGTGATCCTGTGTGATCTGTACTGCACCATAGCTGTGATCCTGTGTGATCTGTAATGCACTGTAGCTGTGATCCTGTGTGATCTGTAATGCACCATCGATGTGATCCTGTGTGATCTGTACTGCACTGTAGCTGTGATCCTGTGTGATCTGTAATGCACCATAGCTGTGATCCTGTGTGATCTGTACTGCACTGTTAGCTGTGATACTGTGATTGATCTGTAAATGCACTGTAGCTGTGATCCTGTGTTGATCGGTACTGCACCATCGATGTGATTCCTGTGTGATCTGTACTGCACTGTAGATGTGATCAGTGGTCTGTAATGCATCTGTAGCTGTGATCCTGTGTGATCTTAGTAATGCACTTCGATGTGATCCTGTGGTGATATGTATCTGCACTCCATCGATGTGCCATCCTGTGTGATCTGTAATTCAATGCTAGATGTAGATCCTGGTGTGTGATCTGTAATGAACTGTAGCTGTGATCCTGTGTGATCTGTAATGCACCATCGATGTGATCTGTGTGATCTGTAATGCACCGTAGCTGTGATCCTGTTGTGATCTGTAATGAACTGTAGATGTTGATTCCTAGTGTGGATCTGTAATGAACCATCGATGTGATCATGTTTGTGATCTGTACGCCACCATCGATTTGAAGTGATCCTGTGTGATCTGTACTGCACCGTTGATGTGTCCTGGTTGTGATCTGTAATGCACTTGTGTGTGATCCTCCGTGTGATCTGAACTGCACTGAAGCTTGTGATCCTGTGTGATCTGTAATGCACATTAGCTGTATCCTGTGTGATCTGTAATGCACCGTAAGTGTGATCCTGTGTGTCTCTGGTTATGCACCGTAGCTGTGATTCCTGTGTGATTGTAAATTGCACTCTGTAGCTGTGCATCCTGTGTGTCTGATAATGCTCTGTAGCTGTGATCTGTGTGATCTGTAATGCACCATAGCTGTGATCCTGTGTGATCTGTAATGCACCATCGATGTGATCCTGTGTGATCTGTAATGCACTCTAGATGTGATCCTGTGTGATCTGTACTGCACCGTCGCTGTGATCTGTGTACTGTGTTGATCTGTAATGCACTGTGCTGTGATCCTGTGTGATCTGTTACTTGCACCATAGCTGTTGATCTGTGTGATCGTAATGCAACCATTAGCTGTGAATCATGGTGATCTGTAATGCACCATCGATGTGATCCTGTGTGATCTGTACTGCACTGTAGATGTGATCCTGTGTGATCTGTAATGCACTGTAGCTGTGATCCTGTGTGATCTGTAATGCACTGTAGATGTGATCCTGTGTGATCTGTAATGCAAAGTAGATGTGATCCTGTGTGATCTGTACTGCACTGTAGATGTGATCCTGTGTGATCTGTAATGCACCGTAGCTGTGATCCTGTGTGATCTGTAATGCACCATCGATGTGATCCTGTGTGATCTGTACTGCACCGTAGCTGTGATCCTGTGTGATCTGTAATGCACTGTAGCTGTGATCCTGTGTGATCTGTACTGCACCGTAGATGTGATCCTGTGTGATCTGTAATGCACTGTAGATGTGATCCTGTGTGATCTTTTTAGGCACCATCGATGTGATACTGTGTGATCTGTACTGGGGGGAAACCGTAGCTGTGTTACCTGTGTGTTCTGTTACTTGCACATAGCTGGGTTACTGTTGGTGATCTGTAATGCACCATCGATGTGATCCTGTGTGATCTGTAATGCACTGTAGATGTGATCCTGTGTGATCTGTAATGCACTGTAGCTGTGATCCTGTGTGATCTGTACTGCACTGTAGCTGTGATCCTGTGTGATCTGTAATGCACTGTAGCTGTGATCCTGTGTGATCTGTAATGCACCGTAGCTGTGATCCTGTGTGATCTGTAATGCACCATCGATGTGATCCTGTGTGATCTGTACTGCACCGTAGCTGTGATCCTGTGTGATCTGTACTGCACCATAGCTGTGATCCTGTGTGATCTGTAATGCACCATAGCTGTGATCCTGTGTGATCTGTACTGCACTGTAGCTGTGATCCTGTGTGATCTGTAATGCACTGTAGCTGTGATCCTGTGTGATCTGTACTGCACCATCGATGTGATCCTGTGTGATCTGTACTGCACTGTAGATGTGATCCTGTGTGATCTGTAATGCACTGTAGCTGTGATCCTGTGTGATCTGTAATGCACCATCGATGTGATCCTGTGTGATCTGTACTGCACCATCGATGTGATCCTGTGTGATCTGTAATGCACAGTAGATGAGATCCTGTGTGATCTGTAATGCACTGTAGCTGTGATCCTGTGTGATCTGTAATGCACCATCGATGTGATCCTGTGTGATCTGTAATGCACCGTAGCTGTGATCCTGTGTGATCTGTAATGCACTGTAGATGTGATCCTGTGTGATCTGTAATGCACCATCGATGTGATCCTGTGTGATCTGTAATGCACCATCGATGTGATCCTGTGTGATCTGTACTGCACTGTAGATGTGATCCTGTGTGATCTGTACTGCACTGTAGCTGTGATCCTGTGTGATCTGTACTGCACTGTAGCTGTGATCCTGTGTGATCTGTAATGCACCGTAGCTGTGAACCTTTGTGATCTGTAATGCACCATAGCTGTGATCCTGTGTGATCTGTAATGCACCATAGCTGTGATCCTGTGTGATCTGTTCTGCACTGTAGCTGTGATCCTGTGTGATCTGTTCTGCACCGTAGCTGTGATCCTGTGTGATCTGTTCTGCACTGTAGCTGTGATCCTGTGTGATCTGTAATGCACCGTAGCTGTGATCCTGTGTGATCCTGTAATGCACCATCGATGTGATCCTGTGTGATCTGTAATGCACTGTAGATGGTGATCTGTTATGTGATCTGTTTAATGCACCATCGATTGATCCTGTGTGATCTGTACTGCACTGTAGATGTGATCCTGTGTGATCTGTAATGCACTGTAGCTGTGATCCTGTGTGATCTGTAATGCACTGTAGATGTGATCCTGTGTGATCTGTAATGCACTGTAGATGTGATCCTGTGTGATCTGTAATGCACTGTAGCTGTGATCCTGTGTGATCTGTACTGCACCGTAGATGTGATCCTGTGTGATCTGTAATGCACCGTAGCTGTGATCCTGTGTGATCTGTAATGCACTGTAGCTGTGATCCTGTGTGATCTGTAATGCACCGTAGCTGTGATCCTGTGTGATCTGTACTGCACTGTAGATGTGATCCTGTGTGATCTGTAATGCACCGTAGCTGTGATCCTGTGTGATCTGTAATGCACTGTAGCTGTGATCCTGTGTGATCTGTAATGCACCATCGATGTGATCCTGTGTGATCTGTAATGCACCATCGATGTGATCCTGTGTGATCTGTAATGCACCATCGATGTGATCCTGTGTGATCTGTAATGCACCATCGATGTGATCCTGTGTGATCTGTACTGCACCATCGATGTGATCCTGTGTGATCTGTAATGCACTGTAGATGTGATCCTGTGTGATCTGTAATGCACTGTAGATGTGATCCTGTGAGATCTGTAATGCACTGTAGATGTGATTCCCTGTGTAGATTGTAATGCACCGTAGCTGTGATCCCTGTGTGGATCTGTACTGCACCGTAGATGTGTTCCTAAAATGTGGTGTGATCTGTAATGCACCGTAGCTGTGATCCTGTTGATCTGTAATGCAATTAGCTGTGATCCTGATTGTTGATCTGTAATGCCAGTAGCTGTTATCCTGTGTGATCTGTAATGCACCTTAGATGTGATCCTGTGTGATCTGTAATGCACCGTAGCTGTGATCCTGTGTGATCTGTAATGCACCATAGCTGTGATCCTGTGTGATCTGTAATGCACCATCGATGTGATCCTGTGTGATCTGTAATGCACCATAGCTGTGATCCTGTGTGATCTGTAATGCACTGTAGCTGTGATCCTGTGTGATCTGTAATGCACCGTAGCTGTGATCCTGTGTGATCTGTATGACGTAGCTGTGATCCTGTGTGATCTGTACTGCACCATCGATGTGATCCTGTGTGAGCTTTCAAGCACCATAGCTGTGATCCTGTGTGATCTGTAATGCACCGTAGCTGTGATCCTGTGTGATCTGTACTGCACCATAGCTGTGATCCTGTGTGATCTGTAATGCACCGTAGCTGTGATCCTGTGTGATCTGTAATGCACTGTAGATGTGATCCTGTGTGATCTGTAATGCACCGTAGCTGTGATCCTGTGTGATCTGTAATGCACTGTAGCTGTGATCCTGTGTGATCTGTACTGCACTGTAGCTGGTGGATCCTTGTGTTCTGTAGAGTGTATATATTACAGCTGTGATCCTTGTGTGATCTGTACTGCCACCTGTAGTTCGTGATTCCTGTGTGATCTGTAATGCACTGTAGCTGTGATCCTGTGTGATCTGTAATGCACTGTAGATGTGATCCTGTGTGATCTGTAATGCACCGTAGATGTGATCCTGTGTGATCTGTAGAGTGTAATCTATTATAGCTGTGATCCTGTGTGATCTGTAGAGTGTAATCTACTATAGATGTGATCCAGTGTGATCTGTAGAGTGTAATCTATTATAGCTGTGATCCTGTGTGATCTGTAGAGTGTAATCTACTATAGATGTGATCCAGTGTGATCTCTCCTCTCTGTTGTATTATAGATGTGATCCTGTGTAATCTCCTCTCTGTTGTATTATAGATGTGATCCTGTGTGATCTCCTCTCTGTTGTATTATAGATGTGATCCTGTGTGATCTCTCCTCTCTATTGTATTATAGATGTGATCCTGTGTGATCTCCTCTCTATTGTATTATAGATGTGATCCTGTGTGATCTCCTCTCTGTTGTATTATAGATGAGATCCTGTGTGATCTCCTCTCTATTGTATTATAGATGTGATCGTGTGTGATCTCCTCTCTGTGTGATTATAGAATGTGATCCTCCTGTGTGATCTCTCCTCTCTATTGTATTATAGATGTGATCCTGTGTGATCTCCTCTCTGTTGTATTATAGATGTGATCCTGTGTGATCTCCTCTCTGTTGTATTATAGATGTGATCCTGTGATATCACCTCTCTGTTGTATTATAGATGTGATCCTGTGATCTCCTCTCTATTGTATTATAGATGTGATCCTGTGTGATCTCCTCTCTGTTGTATTATAGATGTGATCCTGTGTGATCTCCTCTCTGTTGTATTATAGATGTGATCCTGTGTGATCTCTCCTCTCTGTTGTATTATAGATGTGATCCTGTGTGATCTCCTCTCTGTTGTATTATAGATGTGATCCTGTGTGATCTCCTCTCTATTGTATTATAGATGTGATCCTGTGTGATCTCCTCTCTGTTGTATTATAGATGTGATCCTGTGTGATCTCCTCTCTATTGTATTATAGATGTGATCCTGTGTGATCTCCTCTCTGTTGTATTATAGATGTGATCCTGTGTGATCTCTCCTCTCTGTTGTATTATAGATGTGATCCTGTGTGATCTCTCCTCTCTGTTGTATTATAGATGTGATCCTGTGTGATCTCTCCTCTCTGTTGTATTATAGATGTGATCCTGTGTGATCTCCTCTCTGTTGTATTATAGATGTGATCCTGTGTGACGCCACTGCCTTGTCTTCTGTTGTATTATTGATGTAATACTGTGTGTTTCCTCCTCTCTTTTATATTATAGATGTGATCCTGTGTGATCTCTCCTCTCTGTTGTATTATAGATGTGATCCTGTGTGATCTCTCCTCTCTGTTGTATTATAGATGTGATCCTGTGATCTCTCCTCTCTGTTGTATTATAGATGAGATCCTGTGTGATCTCCTCTCTGTTGTATTATAGATGTGATCCTGTGTGATCTCTCCTCTCTGTTGTATTATAGATGTGATCCTGTGTGATCTCCTCTCTGTTGTATTATAGATGTGATCCTGTGTGATCTCTCCTCTCTGTTGTATTATAGATGTGATCCTGTGATCTTCTTCCTCTATGTTTATTATCAGATGAGAATCCTGTGTTGATCTCCTCTCTGTTGTAAGTATAGATGTGATCCGGTGTGAGCCTCTCCTCTCTGTTGTATTTTAGATGTGATCCTGTGTGAATCTTACCTCTCTGTTGTATTATAGGATGTGATTCCTGTGTTATTCCTCTCTGTTGTATTATATATGAATCCTGTGTGATCCCTCCCTGTTGTATTATAGATGAGATCCTGTGTATCTCTAATCTTGTTGTATTATAGATGTGATCCTGCGTGCTCTCTCCTCTCTGTTGTATTATAGCTGAGATCCTGTGTGCTCTCCTCTCTGTTGTCTTATAGATGAGATCCTGTGTGATCTCCTCTCTATTGTATTATAGATGTGATCCTGTGTGATCTCCTCTCTGTTGTATTATAGATGTGATCCTGTGATCTCCTCTCTGTTGTATTATAGATGTGATCATGTGTGATCTCTCCTCTATATTGTATTATAGATGTGATCCTGTGAGATATCTCCTCCTCTTTGTATTATAGATGTGGATACTGTGTGATCTCCTACTCTATTGTATTATAGATGTGTTTCCTGGTGTGATCTCTCCTCTCTGTTGTATTATAGATGTGATCCTGTGTGATCTCCTCTCTGTTGTATTATAGATGTGATCCTGTGTGATCTCTCCTCTCTGTTGTATTATAGATGTGATCCTGTGATCTATCCTCCCTGTTGTATTATAGATGTGATCCTGTGTGATCTCTCCTCTCTATTGTATTATAGATGTGATCCTGTGTGATCTCCTCTCTATTGTATTATAGATGTGATCCTGTGTGATCTCCTCTCTGTTGTATTATAGATGTGATCCTGTGATCTCCTTCTCTTTTGTATTATAGATGTGATCCTGTGTGATCTCCTCTCTGTTGTATTATAGATGAGATCCTGTGTGATCTCCTCTCTGTTGTTTTATAGTTGTGATCCTGTGATCTCTCCTCTCTGTTGTATTATAGTTGTGATCCTGTGTTCTATCCTCCCTGTTGTATTATAGATGTGATCCTGTGTGATCTATCCTCCCTGTTGTATTATAGATGTGATCCAGTGTGTTCTCTCCTCTCTATTGTATTATAGATGTGATCCTGTGTGATCTCCTCTCTGTTGTATTATAGATGTGATCCTGTGATCTCCTCTCTGTTGTATTATAGATGTGATCCGGTGTGATTCTCCATCTCTGTTGTATTATAGATGTTGATCCTGTGTGATATCCTCTCTATTGTATTATAGATGTGTTTCCTGTGTGTCTCTCCTCTCTGTTGTTTATTTAGTTTGTGATCTGTGTGATATCCTTCTGTTGTATATGTTTGTTGTGATCACTGCTGTGATCTACTCTCTGTTTGTATTATAGATTGTGATCCTGTGTGATCTCACGCCTCTGTTGTTTTTAGATGTGATACTGTGTGTTCTCCGCTATGGTGTTTTTTCGTTGTGGTTCACGGGTGATATAATCTCTGGGGTTTTATAGTTGTGTGAAGGTGTGTTATCATACGCAGAGGTGGGTGGTGTGTGGTGTGCCGCGGTGGGGGGTGAGCAGTAATAGAGGCGGGGTGGTGTGTTGGGTGTCGGGGGGGTTGAGAAGAGAGGGGGGTGGTGTGTGGGGGTGAAGGGGGGTGATAAGAGAGGGGAGTTGGGGGGGTGGGAGCTGGGGGGGGGGGGGGGGTTGGTTTTGGGGTGGGTTGGGGGGGGGGTGGGGTGGGGTTTGGGTTTGGGGGTGTGGGGGGTGGTTGAGTGGGGGTGGTGGTGGGGGGGGGTGTGGGGGGCGGGGGGGGGGGGGTGGGGTGTGATTTTTGGGGGGTGTTTTGGTGGGGTTTGTGGTGGGGGGGTGGGGGGGGGGTGTGGGGTGGTGGTGGGTGTTGGTTGGGGGGTGGTGGGGGGTGGGGTTGGGGGGGGGGTGGGGTAGGTTTTTTTGGGGGGGGGGGGTGGTGGGGGGGTGGATGGGTTGGGGGGGGGTGGGTGATGTGAGTCGGAAGAGATAGGGGTGGGGGTGGGGGGGGGTGGGGGGGGGTGGCGGTCGCGGGTCTGGTTATTTGGGGGCGGATGGGGGGCTGGGGGAGTGGGGCTGGGGTGTTGGGTTTGTGGGGTTGGGGGGGGGGGGTGGGGGTTGGGTGTTGTGGGGGGGGGGGGTGGGGGGGGTTTGGTTTGGGCGTTGGGGGGGGGGGGTTTGGGGTTTGTGGGTGGTGGGGGTGGTGGAGGGGGGGTTGGTGGTTATGGGGGGGAGTGGTGGGGAGGGGGGGGGGGGGGGTGGGGGGGCGTTTTTTCTTATGGGTGGGGTGGTGTGAGTTTTTGGGGGGTGTGGGGTGGTGGGGAGGGGGGTGGGGATTGGGGGGGGGGGGGGCTGCTTGGTGTGGGTGATGTGGGGGGGGGGGGGTTGGGGTACTATTGTTTTTGTTGGTTCGGTTGGTGTGTTTTTGGGGGGGGGGTGTTTTGTGATGTCTGGGTTTGTTTTTTGGGTGTGGGGGGTGGTGGTGGGGTTGGGGGGGTTGGTTGGGGGGGGGTGGGGCGGGGGGGGGGGGGGGGGGGGAGTTTGGTGGGGGGGTTGGGTGTGGGGGGGGGGGGGGGGGGGGGTGGGGGGGGGGTGGGGGGCGTATTTGGGGGGGGGGGTTGGGGGGTGGGGGTTTTTGGGATTTATTTTTTTATTAGAAAGTTTTTTAATTTTTTTTAATTTTTTTTTATATTTTTTTTTTTTATTTATTTTTTTTTTTATTATTTATTTTTATATCTTATAATTTTTTTTCTTTTGTATAAAATAAAATAATAAGTTTTTTATTTTATTTTATTTTATTTTTTTTTTTTTTTTTGATTATTTTTTATTTTTTGTTTTTTGTTTATTAATTTTTTAAATTTATGTTTTAGAGTTTTTTTTTTTTTTTTAATTATTATTTATGTTTTTGGATATTTTATTTTTTAATTTTTTTTTTTTTTGTAGAATTTATTTTAATATTTTTTTAGATTATTTTTTTTTTTTTTTTTTTTTTAATATTTTTTTTTTTTTATTTTTTTTTTGGTTTTTTGGTAATTTTTTTGTTTATATTAAATTTTTTTCTTACACAAAGTTTTTTTTTTATTTTTTTTTATTTTTTTTTTTAAGTATGGTTTAAGATTTTTTTTTTTTGAAAAATTTTTTTGAATTTTTTCTAATAAGAATTTTTATTTTATCTTTTTTTTTTTGATTATTTTTTTTTTTTATTTTTCATTATTGTTTATAGAATTTATTTTATTTTTTTTAAATTTTTTGTTTTTTTTTTAAATTTTAATTTGATTTTTTTATTTTTTTTTTTTTTAATTTTTTTTTTTTTTTTATTTTTTTTTTTTTTATTTAATTTTTTTACATTTAATATTTTATTTTAATTTTTTTTTCTTTTTTTTTAACAATTTTTTTTTTTTTTTTTTTTTTTTTTATTTTTAGATTTAAAAAATTTATTTATTTATACATATTTTTTTAATATTTTTTATTTTTTTTTTTTACGATTATTTTTATTTTTTTTTTGAATTTTTAAAATTTTTTTTATTTTTTTGTCGAATATCAATCTGCCGAGGATGTGATCCGTGTGATCTACTCTCTGTTGTATTGATAGATGTGATCTGTGTGTTCTCCTCTTTGTTTGTATTTATAGATGTGATCCGGTGTGATCTCCTCTATGTTGTATTACAAGAATGTGATCCCGGGGTGTGATCTCTCCTCTCTGTTGTAATATAGATGTGATCCTGTGTGATTCCTCTTGTTGTATTATAGGATGTGAGTACTGTGTGATTCCTCTCTGTTGTTATTTTTGATGTTGATCCTGTGTGTCTCCTCTCTGTTGTATTATAGTTGTGATGCTGGTGATCTCTTCTCTTCTGTTGTATTATATAGTGATCCAGTGTTGATCTCCTCTATGTTGTATTATATATTGTGATTCCTGTTGTGATCTCTCTCCTGTGGTATTATAGTTGTGATCCTGTGAGATCTATCCTCTTGTTGTTATTATAGATGAGATCCTTGTGTGGATTATCCTTCTGTTGTCTTATAGATGTGATCCTGTGTGATCTCCTCTCTATTGTATTATAGATGTGATCCTGTGATCTCTCACTTCTGTTGTATTTTAGATGTGTCCTGTGATCTCCTCTCTATTGTATTATAGATGTGATCCTGGTGATCTCTCCTCTCTATTGTATTATAGATGTGATCCTGTGTGATCTCTCTTCTATTGTATTATAGATGGGATCTGTGTGATATCCTCTCTATTGTATTTATAGATGTGAATCCTGTGTGATCTCCTCTCTGTATGTTTTATAGATGAGGATCCTGTGTGATCTACTCTCTGTTGTATTATAGATGTGATCCTGTGTAATCTCTCTGTTGTATTATAGATGTGATCCTGTGTGATCTCCTCTCTGTTGTATTATAGATGTGATCCGGTGTGATCTCCTCTCTGTTGCATTATAGATGTGATCCTGTGATCTCCTCTCTGTTGTATTATAGATGAGATCCTGTGTGATCTCTCCTCTCTGTTGTATTATAGATGTGATCCTGTGTGATCTCTCCTCTCTGTTGCATTATAGATGTGATCCTGTGTGATCTCCTCTCTGTTGTATTATAGATGTGATCCTGTGTGATCTCCTCTCTGTTGTATTATAGATGTGATCCTGTGTGATCTCTCCTCTCTGTTGTATTATATATGTGATCCTGTGTGATCTCCT
Organism: Phyllomedusa bahiana; assembly: GCA_025379985.1. NCBI lineage: Eukaryota > Metazoa > Chordata > Amphibia > Anura > Hylidae > Phyllomedusa > Phyllomedusa bahiana. The sequence goes on along the minus strand of JAODAL010006349.1, from coordinate 85,898 downwards.
CTCTGTTGTAATATATATGTGATCCTGTGTGATCTCCTCTCTTTGTTATTTTTAGATTGTGATCCATGTGTATCTCTCTCTTGTTGTATTATAGGATGTGATCTGTGAAATCTCCTCTCTGTTGTTATTATAGATGTGATCCTGTGTAGATCTCCTCTCTATTGTATTCTATAGATGAGAATCTGTGTGATTCTTCCTCTCTGTTGTATTATAGATGTGATCCTGTGTTGTGATTCCTCTCTGTTGTTATTATAAGATGTGGATCCTGTGTTGATCCTCCTTCTGTTGTATTATAGATGTGATCCTGTGTGATCTCCTCTGTATTGTATTATAGATGTGATCCTGTGTGATCTCTACTCTCTATTGTATTATAGATGTGTGATCCTGTGTGACCTCTCTATTGTATTATAAGATGTGATCCTGTGTGATCTATCCTACTATGTTGTATTATAGATGATGACCTGTGTGTGATTTCCTCTCTGTTGTAATTATCAGATGTGGATCTGGGCTGTGTGATCTCTCTTCCTCTGTTGTATTTAGATGTGATCCTGTGATCTATCCTCCCTGGTTGTATTATAGATGTGATCCTGTGTGATCTCTCCTCTCTGTTGTATTATAGATGTGATCCTGTGTGATCTCCTCTCTGTTGTATTATAGATGTGATCCTGTGTGATCTCTCCTCTCTGTTGTATTATAGATGTGATCCTGTGTGATCTCCTCTCTATTGTATTATAGATGTGATCCTGTGTGATCTCTCCTCTCTGTTGTATTATAGAGGAGATCTGTGTAGATCCTCCTTCTGTTTGTTATTATAGATGTGATCCTAGTGATATATCCTCCTGTTGTATTATAGATGTTGACCTGTGTGATCTATCCTCCTGTTCGTTTATAGATGTGATCTGTGTTGATTCCTCTCTATTGTATTATAGATGATTATCCTGTGTGTCTTCCTTCTTGTTGTATTATAGAAAAGTGATCCGGTTGTGATCTCCTCTCTGTTGTATTATAGATGTGATCCTGTGTGATCTCCTCTCTGTTGTATTATAGATGTGATCCTGTGTGATCTCCTCTCTATTGTATTATAGATGTGATCCTGTGTGATCTCCTCTCTGTTGTATTATAGATGTGATCCTGTGTGATCTCCTCTCTGTTGTATTATAGATGTGATCCTGTGTGATCTCCTCTCTGTTGTATTATAGATGTGATCCTGTGTGATCTCTCTCATGTTGTATTATAGATGTGTTCCTGTGTGATCATCCATATCTGTTGTATTTTATAGATGAGGATACCTGGGTGATATCCTCTTGTTGTATTATAGATGTGATCCTGCTGTGATCCTCCTCTCTATTGTATTATAGATGTGATCCTGTGTGATCTCTCCTCTCTGTTGTATTATAGATGAGATCCTGTGTGATCTCTCCTCTCTGTTGTATTATAGATGTGATCCTGTGTAATCTCCTCTCTGTTGTATTATAGATGTGATCCGGTGTGATCTCCTCTCTATTGCATTATAGATGTGATACTGTGTGATCTCGTCTCTGTTGTATTTTAGTGTGATCCTTGTGATCTCCTCTCTGATTGTATTATAGATGTGTTCTGTGGTGGATCTCTCCTCTCTGTTGTATTATAGATGAGATCCTGTGTGATCTCCTCTCTGTTGTATTATAGATGTGATCCTGTGATCTCTCCTCTCTGTTGTATTATAGATGTGATCCTGTGTGATCTCCTCTCTGTTGTAATTATAGATTGTGACCTGTGAGATCTCTCCTCTCTGTTGTATTATAGATGTGATCTGTGTGATCTCTCTCTGTTTATTATAGATGTGATCTGTGAGATCTCTCCCTTCTGTTGTATTATGTTGTGATCCTTTTTGTGGGTGTTTCCTCTCTGTTGTATTATAGATGTGATCCCTGTGGATCTCCTCTTGATGTTATTAATAGATGTGATCCTGTGTGATCTCCTCTCTGTTGTATTATAGATGTGATCCTGTGTGATCTTCCTCTCTGTTGTATTATAGATGTGATCCTGTGTGATCTTCCTCTTGTTGTATGATAGAGAGATCCTGTTGTGATCTGTCCTCCTCTGTTGTATTATAGAAGTGATCCTGTGTATTAATCTCCTCTCTGTTGTATTATAGATGTGATCCGGAGTGATCTCCTCTCTCTTGCATTATAGATGTGATCCTGTGTGATCTCCTCTCTGTTGTATTATAGATGTGATCCTATGTGATCTCCTCTCTGTTGTATTATAGATGTGATCCTGTGATCTCCTCTCTATTGTATTATAGATGTGATCCTGTGATCTCTCCTCTCTGTTGTATTATAGATGTGATCCTGTGATCTCCTCTCTATTGTATTATAGATGTGATCCTGTGTGATCTCTCCTCTCTATTGTATTATAGATGTGATCCTGTGTGATCTCCTCTCTATTGTATTATAGATGTGATCCTGTGTGATCTCCTCTCTATTGTATTATAGATGTGATCCTGTGTGATCTCCTCCTGATTGTATTATAGATGAGATTCATGTTGTGATCTCCTCTCTGTTTGTATTAATAGATGTGATCCTGTGATCTCCTCTCTGTTGTATTATAGATGTGATCCTGTGAGATCTTCCTCTTGTTGTTATTTACTAGATGTGTCGGTGTGATCTCCTCTCTATTGCATTATAGATGTGTGAAAAAAAAAAAAAAAAAAAAAAATCCTGTGTGTTCTTCTCTCTGTGGTATTATAGATGTGATCCTGTGTGATCTCCTCTCTGTTGTATTATAGATGTGATCCTGTGTGATCTCCTCTCTGTTGTATTATAGATGAGATCCTGTGTGATCTCCTCTCTGTTGTATTATAGATGTGATCCTGTGATCTCCTCTCTGTTGTATTATAGTTGTATCCTGTGGAGATTCTCTCTCTGTTGTATTATAGATTTGTGAATCCGTGTGATCTCATCTCTGTTTTATTATAGATGTGATCCTGTGATCTCCTCTCTGTTGTATTATAGATGTGATCCTGTGTGATCTCCTCTCTATTGTATTATAGATGTGATCCTGTGTGATCTCTCCTCTCTGTTGTATTATAGATGAGATCCTGTGTGATCTCCTCTCTGTTGTATTATAGATTCTTTTTTTTTGTGTCCTGTGAGATCTCTCCTCTCTCCCCGACGCGTTGCTATTATAGATGTGATTCCTGTGTGATCTCCTCTCTGTTGTATTATAGATTGAGGAAAATCCTGTGTGAATCTCCTCTTGTTGTATTATAGATGTGATCCTGTGTGATCTTCTCTCTCTGTTGTATTATAGATGAAAGGGGGGGATCCTGTGGTGACTCTCTCCTCTTGTTGTATGATTGTTGAGGATCCTGTGTGTTCTCCTCTCTATTGTATTTATAGGTTGTGATCCTGTTGTGATTCTCTCACTCTCTGTTGTATTATAGATGTGATCCTGTGTGTGATATCCTCTCTGTTGTATTATAGATGAGATCTGGTGTGATAATCCTCTTGTTGTATTATAGAGGAGACCTGTGTAATCTCCTCTATGTTGTATTATAGATGTGATCGTGTGTGTGTGACTTCCTCTCTTTTGTATTATAGTTGTGATCCTGTGTAATCTCCTCTCTGTTGTATTATAGATGTGATCCTGTGTGATCTCCTCTCTGTTGTATTATAGATGTGATCCTGTGTGATCTCCTCTCTGTTGTATTATAGATGTGATCCTGTGTGATCTCCTCTCTGTTGTATTATAGATGTGATCCTGTGTGATCTCTCCTCTATTGTATTATAGATGTGATCCTGTGTGATCTCCTCTCTGTTGTATTATAGATGTGATCCTGTGTGATCTCTCCTCTATTGTATTATAGATGTGATCCTGTGTGATCTCTCCTCGCTGTTTTATTAGAGTTGTGATCCTGTGATCTCCTACTGTATTGTATTATAGATGTGATCCTGTGATCTTCCTCTCTGTTGTTATTATAGATGAGATCCCTGTGTGATCTTCCTCTCTATTGTATTATAGTTTTTTTGGGTTTGTTCCTGTGTGGTTCTCTCTCTTATGTTTATAGATGTGATCCTGTGTGATCTCTCCTCTCTGTTGTATTATAGATGTGATCCTGTGATCTCCTCTCTATTTTATTATAGATGTGATCCTGTGATCTCCTCTCTGTTGTATTATAGATGTGATCCTGTGTGATCTCCTCTCTGTTGTATTATAGATGAGATCCTGTGTGATCTCCTCTCTGTTGTATTATAGATGTGATCCTGTGTGATCTCCTCTCTATTGTATTATAGATGTGATCATGTGTGATCTCCTCTCTGTTGTATTATAGATTGAGCGATACTGTGTGATCTCCTCTACGTTGTATTATAGATGTGATCCTGTGTGATCTCCTCTCTGTTGTATTATAGATGAGATCCTGTGTGATCTCCTCTCTGTTGTATTATAGATGTGATCCTGTGTGATCTCCTCTCTGTTGTATTATAGATGTGATCCTGTGTGATCTCCTCTCTGTTGTATTATAGATGTGATCCTGTGTGATCTCCTCTCTGTTGTATTATAGATGTGATCCTGTGTGATCTCTCCTCTCTGTTGTATTATAGATGTGATCCTGTGTGATCTCCTCTCTGTTGTATTATAGATGAGATCCTGTGTGATCTCCTCTCTGTTGTATTATAGAGAGATCTGTGTGTCTCCCTCTCTATTGTATTTAGATTGTGAATCCTGTGTGATCTCCTCTCTGTTGTATTTAGATGAGTCCTGTGTGATCTCCTCTTCTGTTGTATTATAGATGTGATCCTGTGTGATAATCTCTATCTTGTTGGTATTATAAGATTGTGATCCTGTGTGATCTCCTCTCTGTTGTATTATAGATGTGATCCTGTGATCTATCCTCTGTAATATCCTGTTTTTCCTTTTCTCTTAGTATTGATCACTTGCTCATCGTTTCCTTCCCATCTCTAGAATGCTCATCCTGACTTGCTCCTCCAAGCTCGCCACCCTCCGCAAGCTCCTGACCCACAGTTTTCCGGAGTCTTTGAAGGTAAGTAAGACACGTAGACATCAGGCTTTAGCTTTGGTTGTTTGCTTTCTTAAATATTGGCTAGATCATAATCATCTGTTAGGAGCCCCTTCCCCAATCTCATCATCTGGGGTGTCCCATCCCCCGTTCCTGGCACTTGGTTGGCACTCATGCATGGTTCCTGAATTGAAGAGCTGAGTGATTGCAGCCACCTCTATGCCTAGACCGTGGACCTCCCCAGTGGTCAGACCAAGCAGACCACTGTAGTATACTTGGCGTCATGCCGTGAGCCGGGCCTGGGGGCACGATGCATATGTAACAGAGTACGACCCATTGAGCTGCATAGGAGCTGTATACACAAAACGGTAGATCCTGCTTGACCAGGGTGCGATATTGTTGGCATTGATAGTCCGTGCCCTTTGTATCTGCTTACCATATACTGAATATTAATCTGAAGCGTCTTCCCTCTTGCAGGTGTGCGGGGCTTTGCATTATGCTATGGGCAAGAACCCCTTCCGACTTCAGGTTCTGGTGGACCAGTGGCCGGACTTCACTTCTGTCCTGTGTCGCCCCCCATTGGAAGTGAGTTCTCAAACAAAAGAATGATCTTCAGGGCCCGATCACCATTGATGGGAAATTGCACCTCCTGTCTTCTCTATGGTTTGCCCCTAAAGACGTCTATTGCAATATCACTCTTGGGCTTAAGGGTTGCTTGAGGTTTACAGAGCTGGATTTTTCTTGAAAAACACCTCTCTTGTGTGAAGGTTTCGCCTGGTATTGGAATAAGTGGGTCTGAACTGCAATACCAGGCACAAAAAAAAGCAGCCATACGGTGTAAACCTTAACCAACCATTCCAAAACTTCACGTCATGGGTACTGGGCAGTGTTGATGCCATAGAATAGTATCCAGATACCTGTGGCCATCTCCCTGCTTCTTCTCTCTAGGCTCTTTCACAGAGAAATCTTGTGCCGGCGTCACCGTTGCCTATAGGTTCATACGGTGTTTTTCTTCCTTAGGAGATGACTGATCCCTCCGATCCCTACACCAACACCTACTTCCTCTTCAGTAAAGACCCGCAGGAGTTGCGTCAGTTCCTCCAAGATCCCCAAACTGTGAACTGGAAGCAGACGCTACAGATACAAGGTGACTATGCTGCCAAGATGGAGTCACTGTGACTACGGGTTTGGTTGAACGATCACAGTGGTGGGGTGTTCATGGGTGAAGACCTGAAGGACATGGACTAGGATAACTAAGGTTATAACCTTCTAGTCAGCGGCATAGAATCTATAAAGGCAGATCGTGCAGCTGCTATGGGCCCCTGACTGAAGGGGGCCCGACATTGAACTGCTTTTCCCACTTGTCATATGCAGCCATAGCCCTTTACTTCAACTGAGAAATAGGAGCCCAGCAGCCGTGATCGTTCATGCGACCAATAGGAGTATGCACAGCAGCCATGATCGCTCATAGGGGCCAATAGGAGCATGCACAGCAGCCATGATCGCTCATAGGGGCCAATAGGAGCATGCACAGCAGCCATGATCGCTCATAGGGGCCAATAGGAGTATGCACAGCAGCCATGATCGCTCATAGGGGCCAATAGGAGCATGCACAGCAGCCATGATTGCTCATAGGGGCCAATAGGAGCATGCACAGCAGCCATGATCGCTCATAGGGGCCAATAGGAGCATGCACAGCAGCCATGATTGCTCATAGGGGCCAATAGGAGCATGCACAGCAGCCATGATCGCTCATAGGGGCCAATAGGAGCATGCACAGCAGCCATGATCGCTCATAGGGGCCAATAGGAGCATGCACAGCAGCCATGATCGCTCATAGGGGCCAATAGGAGCATGCACCGCAGCCATGATCGCTCATGGGGGCCAATAGGAGCATGCACAGCAGCCATGATCGCTCATAGGGGCCAATAGGAGTATGCACAGCAGCCATGATTGCTCATAGGGGCCAATAGGAGTATGCACAGCAGCCATGATCGCTAAATAGGGGCCAATAGGAGAATGCACAGCAGCCATGATCGCTCATAGGGGCAATAGGAGCATGCACAGCAGCCATGACGGCCCATAGGGGCCAATAGGAGTATGCACAGCAGCCATGATCGCTCATAGGGGCCAATAGGAGGATGCACAGCAGCCATGATCGCTCATAGGGGCAAATAGGAGCATGCACAGCAGCCATGATCACTCATAGGGGCCAATAGGAGTATGTACAGCAGCCATGATCGCTCATAGGGGCCAATAGGAGTATGCACAGCAGCCATGCCCACTCATGGAGGGACAATAGGAGTATGCACAGCAGCCATGATCGCTCATAGGGGCCAATAGGAGCATGCACAGCAGCCATGATCACTCATAGGGGCCAATAGGAGTATGTACAGCAGCCATGATCACTCATAGGGGCCAATAGGAGTATGCACAGCAGCCATGCCCACTCATGGAGGGAAAATAGGAGTATGCACAGCAGCCATGATCGCTCATGGGGGCCAATAGGAGCATGCACAGCAGCCATGATGGCTCATAGGGGCCAATAGGAGTACGCCCCGCAGCCGTGCCCACTCATGGGGGGACTATATGCGTATGCACAGCAGCAGTGCCCACGCACGGTGGGGACACTAGGAGTATGCACATCAGCCATGATCGCTCATAGGGGGCAATAGGAGTATGCACAGCAGCCGTGCCTGCTCATGGGGGGACAATAGGAGCATGCACAGCAGCCGTGCCTGCTCATAGGGGGACAATAGGAGCATGCACAGCAACCGTGCCAGCTCATGGGGGCCAATAGGAGTATGCACAACAATCGTTCCTGCTCATGGGGGCCAATAGGAGTATGCACAACAATCGTGCCTGCTCATGGGGGCACAATAGGAGCATGCACAGCAGCCATGCCCACTCATGGGGGGACAATAGGAGTATGCACATCAGCCATGATCGCTCATAGGGGCCAATAGTAGCATGCACAGCAGCCGTGCCCACTCATGGGGGTACAATAGGAGCATGCACAGCAGCTGTGCCCACTCCATATGCCATAGGTGCCAGTTCTGGGGTTGGAGATAATTTCTAATCTTAGCTGTTTATTTATTCACCATCATGCTAACTTCTCTGATGTATTGCACTTCCCCAATTTTTTTTTTCCCCCGAAAACAGCGCCACCCCTGTGCATGGGCTGTGTCGAGTATTGCAGTTCATGACCACTGACTTCCTGGGTCATCAATGTTGCCTTTAAGATGGCCTATAAGTAAAGAGTGCCTCTTTACTGACAAGGCCGCCATCTTTATTATCTTTGTAGTGTAATGTATAATACCACTGCCCAGAAATCATTCAGATTTAATTTTTGTCCTGACTATGGCACATTTATTCCTTTTCTGCAGGGTGCCACCCAGCGCTGACCGGCGTGCTGCAAGAGGTCAGCTCCAAGCCTGGCAGCCAAATAGATACCACAAGCAATCTGTTATATATGAAGGACAGCATGGGGAGCGAAGACCTGTTGAAGACGCGCAAAATAAGGTATAGCAAATGTCAGTCTACAATCATCAGTCAGGGGGTATCGGGGTGGCCTTGGGGGTGACACCGGCGCCCCCTGTGATCTGTACAACTTCTGTCGTCTCATCAAATTGGGTTGTTCATGTTCATAGATGTCATTGTGGCCCAAGATAAGGGCATTGAGGGTCATGTTTGCGACTCTCCAGCTATGTAGAGCAGCACACCAGGGTGGAACACAGGAGAAACCTCTCCAAGGGTAATTGGCAAGGTACATTCCATGCCATACCACCAATCTGTCATGATACCTAAAAAGTTTACGGTGGGCTGGCATCCTGTGCCATCTCCACAGTCCTCCAAGACCTCGTCTAAGTGTTTCCCATGAATGTGCAGGGGCAATCGAAGTGGGCATGATCTTCCATAAACAGGTCTGGCCTCACTGCCCCCATTAACTGCCATGCTGGAAATAGATATATTGCCACCCCTCTTGTTGGACTGATATTGACCTCGGCATTGGCCCACAAAGTAGGCTCGAAAAAAGACCAAGTTCACCAAGGCTCTGTCTTGAAAATTACTCTGATACTTCTGCCTGACTCAAGCCCGTATTGAGCCTTGGCTATCCTGACCTGACACACATTCTGGCTACCCTATAGAGTGGTGGGTGCAATTTATGACAAGCAAGTCCATACCTCCAGACAGGATGAAGAACTGGAGCAATACAAAAACTACAAGCTCTGGTTGGTCAGGCTAATGTTCAGCATAGAAAGCCTCCATGATAAATCAGACCTGCCTGAAAGGGAGTCCAGTGATGTTCATGGAGATCCTAAAACCATGAGAGCCACCAATGGGGTTTACGTATGAGAGCAGGCTTGGACTGGCCTACTGGGTAAAATCCTGGTGGGCTCCTGAGCTTCACAGACTGAGACTTTTCCTTTAAACTTCATATACATCCTTAGGCAACAGGCAGAGTATGAGAGGCATACACAGTAGTGTAAGGTGGGCCTCCAGAATGAATTCCACTGGTGGGCCCCAGAATAAGATTCCATTGGTGGGCCCAAAAGTCGATTCCACTGGTGGGCTCTAGACACTCCAGTCCAACAATGTTAGGGAGACATGCAAATGCCTCCAATAAATAAGCTTAGGGTTTAGAATAAAAGCTTCAAATTCTCCATGGACAGATTCAAAATGGCAAAAATGAAAGTTCTTCAGTCTTGTCAAAAGTCAATTCAGGACTAAATGGAAGAAAAAGATCCTACAGAATGTATTGACTTGACAAGCTCATACTTGTTCTAACACAAGAGAACTTCATGGTGGACCATTATGGGGCCAAGCTTTTGCATAGTTACTTGTGGACTAGTATAATGTAGCCTTTCCGCTTCATTACAATTGCCGCCTTAGGACGGGCTGACCTACCGGGCATCAAGCACCATCATCAGCCTCCAAAAGAGCATAGTCAGCAACTTGAGCCCTGTGTAACCCGAGAAACAACACAACCAAGTGGCCCAACGTTACTTTGCACCCTGACCTCTGGACCCTGTCACCGCCTCTCAGCCTGGTGGTGCCCACCCTGCTGTGGCTTCAAGCCCACTCCTAACTTCTTGAAGGTTCAGTAACCACAATTGGACACCAGCTGCCTTGCAAACTGTTTTCAACTTGTTATGCTTTGGTTGTTGTTTAACTTTTTTGTTAACCCCTTCTCGCTGTAGATGTGGTCATTGTTTCCTCCCCGTCTTCCAAGAGCCATAACTTTTTTTATTTTCCCGTCTTCATAGTCGTATGAGGGCTTGTTTTTTGCGAGACATGTTATATTTTTCAATAGTGCCATTGACTGTACCATACAAGGTGGCCAAAGCAGGAGGCGGTATCTTCTTTACGGTGTGTATGGTGATTTGTGGTCTTCATGTGGTTTCATGGTGGAATTTCAGTTGAGAAAGAAGCTTATTATTCACCAGGCTCTCAGTAATGTATGCGCTCGCTTACAACTAAAAAATGTTAATACTTACTGTATGTAACTGTATAAAACATCAGGATCCGGTCTGAGGACAATGCTGGGGTCAGGAATGAAATATTCATTTAGGTCTGATTGGTTCTTGCCTTTTGGGTTCCAAGTCTTCTTCAGTAGGAGGGAAACAAAGCTTAAAAACTCCCTGTCCCCTCACTTCATCCACATCTTTTCCCCCTTTGATTGAACTTGATAGACACATGTTTCTTTTGAACCATATTAACTATATACCTATGTAACCATAACTGGCCAGGACCCCCCATCCCACGCCATAAAGCGTGCTTTATTGCTCTTTTGTATACATCAAAAGTTCAAGTGATCAAATCAACTCCCTCAAGGGTTGTATGAGTGTAGAGGACATCCAAAAGATACTAGGTGTAGGATTGAGGGTGGACGTATCCTGTTTATATTGGGCGTCAATCAATTTCTCTCTCTCCTTTCTTACACAGTTTAGGTAAATTTCAGTACACCCCCTATCCCACACCTCAACGCATGTTTTATTGTTCCATAGTGTTGGAATGCTAAAATTGAAACTCTCTCTCGAGGGTTGTATGGGTATGGAGGACGGCCTAAGGCAAAGGACATCATAGGCGTAGCATTGAGGGTGATCACATTGTGTTTACGACAGTTGTCAATCAATGTCTCTCTCTCCTTTCTCACACAGCTCCTATGAATTTCAGTACACCCCCCTCCACCCCCACGAAGCTTCTTACGTTAACAATGAGTGGATATACGGCAAGAATCAGCAAAGTCTCCGTTTTATAGAGCGCAGCATCCAAGCGCTTCCTTCTTTCTGCGTCCGAAAAAAGGGGGTTGATCAGCCTATCTCTTGGTTACTCATTGACCAAACTGCGGAAATTCGTATGGGGTACACCTTACCAGCCTACAGGAGATTGGGACTTTCCACTGTTCTCCTACTCAAGTGTTGTGCCCCAACCAGGAGATGGGGTTTCCTATCTTTATCCATACGGCCCCTGATAATGAAGCAAGCCAGACCTTGCTGACCAAACTCGGATTCCAACAAAGGGGCAAATGGATGTCATGGGCCTGTCAGCAAAAAGTCTAAAAAGCTCAACGTTTGGCTCGTCTACCACCAGAAATATAGAACAGAAAGTCGAAATCCAACTTGTCCAGTCCTTCTTTCTTCCCGACTTCAGCCATCAGGGGAGAGTAAGGCGTCAGGACAGCCCCATATACTTCAGTTCAGTAGGTGGATCCACCACAGTGGTTGGGTTCAGCTCAGTAACGTGTCTAGGAAGCTTGTAAAACCTTGATTTTTTTTCTGGTGTAGCCACTTCTGCCATAATTTTCTCATGTCATGTATTAAATCGAGAACCTGCTCCCACTCTTTGGGCCTCGTATTGTCTTGGTTTTCCATGTTTTATGTACTTTAGTCGTCTTCACAATTTGGTGTTACTATAGTCCTGGTCAAACTGCATTTTTTATTGTAATGTTTGAAGAAGATTTAAAAGATTAAGGGATTAAATTGTGTACAAAAAGCTAAACAAAATTTCTCCATTCGCCCAAGGCCAACATGAACACTTCTTCTAGCTACGGCCTTCCTCTGCAGGCGATCAGAGTAGAAAGAGCTGATTTTTGTGAACTCACTTAGGGGGTTTTCCCAATGTTGCAATCAACAAACCTTACTGAACCATGAGCTAGAGAACTTGTAGTGGTCAGTGGTCACCGTGTGGTTGGTTAACCATGATGGGGTTCTGACGCCAAAATTTTGCTTCCTATAATATTGGCCCTCGGGCAAGCTATAATGGCCCATCAGAATGCTAGAGGATCCTCAGGAGGGCCCACGCTACGACACAATAATGTACCTCTACTATATGGCCCCAAATGTCCAATGAAGACAATCTCATTTAGAGCTGACTTTAGAATCAAGCACCAGATATCTTACAAAAATACCTAAAACTGGACATGCACATGTCCTGTATGGAGAGATGTTGGGCCCTTATAATACTTTCCTCTGGTGGACCCAAACTGTGTCAGATTAGGGTGCCCACAGTTAGGGTCTGGATTTTTGGGGTCCATCAATGGAGTTGATTCTTGGGATCCACCAGTAGAGTTGATTCTTTGGTCCTCCAGTGGAGATGATTCTTGGGGCCTTCCAGTTGAGATGATCCTTGGGGTCCTACAGTGGATATGACTCTTGGGTCCCTCCAGTGGAGATGATCCTTGGGATCCTCCAGTGGATATGATTCTTGGGGCCTTCCAGTGGAGTTGATTCTTGGGCCCACTAGTAGAGATGATTCTTGGGCCTACCAGTTTAGATGGTTTTTGGGGTCCATTCTACAACTACGGTACTTGACTGCCTGCACGCGCCTCTTGCTTTCTACCTCTCTTTCTCTGGCTTTCTCCCTGAAAAACAGATTTAGCCCACCTTGCCCAGTGGCCCACTGGGGGTTTCTCCTGTTACCCTGTGGGCCAGTCTGAATGTGGGTCCTAGAAACATCAATGCGTTGCTAGTGTGTCTGAGATCCCTTCTGGATCCAAGGACTGATGTAAGTTCTGATAGTTTCCCCAATTTTTGGTGAACCATTGTTTCCATTTTCTTTCTTATGCAGTGACCTCCAGTTTTCCACCCTAAAACCTGAGGAAGCCCCCCTGGTCAATGAAGTCTGGGCATTTGGCGGAAACCCGCTCGCTGAACAGTACATTAGTCGATGCATCCAGAATTTTCCTAGCCTTTGCGCAAGACCATTAGGTGCCAAAAAGCCAGTTGCCTGGTCGTTGAGCGAACAATCTGGAGAGATGAGGATGGGCTACACCGAAGAAGCGTACCGGAACCGTGGATTGATGCGTACAATGATTATCCAATTGGCCATTAGACAACATTCTGAGGGGTGTCCTCTCTATTGTCACGTGGCCCCTGACAACCAGCGCAGTCAGGCGGCCACTCTGGCCTCAGGGTTTCGAGTGGTTGGAAGATGGCAACAATGGAAATGTCAACCTCTGTGACTTTCTCTATTACTGTTACTGACATCAATTGGGAACATTAACACATGGGAATGATTATAGGAGGCTTATGATTATTGTATGGTCTAGAGTCTTATGGGTCCCCAAGAAAATTTTGAACGGGTGCATGGACAATCGGAAATTGTGAACATTCATGTGGCCGTTCAACCCGGAGAATTTGTCAGTCTTGATTCTCCCCTTAAAGACTGTCGATTGGCAATGGTGGATCTGATGCATAACAATAATACAGTAATAGGATCCCTACTCTGCATTTCAAAGCAAACCAGAAACAGGGCCTCCCTGGTGACCTCTTCACACCCCACTGGGTTTGACAGCGCTTTGGCTTTGAGTCAAATTGGGCCACCATCCGAGTTCTTTGTCTTGTGTTGACCAAAGTCAATATTCACCTAAAAATCAACCATAACCCTAACAGTAAATATGGGTTGAGATTAGGTGGGGGGTTATTTACTGGTTTTGAGTGGGTTAAGTTACCCAACGCCCCATTAGAATTTCCAAACTGACACCAGATATGACACCAGATGAAAATGACGTCAACCGGGACCGGAACCACCGGAGAACAGTAAGATAACCAATACAAATGAGGAAAAATAAAAACCCTGGTCCCAATTAAAGGTTAGGGTTTTGGTCAGGATTAGGGTTAGGTTTAGGGTCAGGTTTAGAATAATTTTTCCCAAGTTTGTTTGACCTAAACAGTTCATGCCTCACTTATAAACAGGTCTCCCCCTATTTGTGATGACAAGTTCCCTATAAAGAAGCCTCCCCCCCCACACATACAACCTTGGTTGAAATTTATTATAGCATGAGTTATCATATGTTTTTAAAAGAACCCCCTAATCACTTTCTTCTGCTCATTTTACTGTCCATTTCGACGCCCAATAAAAAAGCCAACCAGGAAAAGGGGTGAAGCGGAGCTATGACTGATCCCCTGCACAGAGCATAAATAATAACTGTATAATAATGTAGATGAGGTCTAAGCCTGAAACCATGGCATCGTGAAGGAAGCCCTTGTTGCGCCCCTTCAGGGTAAATTAAGCCTTACACCATTCTTATACAAATTAGGGACTCATCCGGGTAATGCACCTACACGCCAGGAGCTGATGAGCATCTGGAACAATATTTTTGAAAAGTTATCAAGCTTGGACCGGAGGCTAAAAATTGAGGAATATTTCATCTGAATGTGGGCCCTAGTAACGTCAGTCCGTTACTGCCCTATTGTGTCTCAGATAAGTTGTGATCCCTTCTGGATCCAAGGACTGATGTGAGTTCTGATAATTTCCCCAACTTTTAGTGACCCACCGTTTCATTTTTCTTTCTTATGCAGTGACCTCCAGTTTTCCACCCTAAAACCCGAGGAAGCCCCCCTGGCCAATGCATTCTGGGCATTTGGTGGAAACCCGCTCGCTGAACGCTACGCTAGGCGATGCATCCAGAACTTTCCTAGCATTTGCGCAAGACTATTAGGTTCGGAGAAGCCAGTTGCCTGGATAGTGGGCGAACAATCTGGAGAGCCGAGGATGGCCTACACCGAAGAAGCGTACCGGAACCGAGGAGTGTTTCGTACAATGATTATCCAATTGGCCATTAGACAACATTCTGAGGGGTGTCCTCTCTATTGTCACGTGGCACCCGACAACCAGCGCAGTCAGGCGGCCACTCTGGCCTCAGGGTTTCGGCTGGTTGGAAGATGGCAACAATGGAAATGTCAACCTCTGTGACTTTCTCTATCACTGTTACTGACATAAATTGGGAACATTAACACGTGGGGATGATTATAGGAGGCTTATGATTACTGTATGGTCTAGAGTCTTATGGGTCCCCAAGAAAATTGTGGCCCCTGAGCTGTATCCAGACAAGTTGTACTATAATGTTCAATAAAAAATACTTAAAGGGAACCTGCCATTGGCGTCATGTCACCCGAACCTCATGCCGGATGAGACCGGGTCCGGCTCCCTCAATCCACTGTTACATGTCCTGGTTATTGGTCCAACCAACATTCGTTCCCACTTACATTTGGGTAAAAGTCATGGTTTTTGGGCAGCACAACAATAATCACAGTGAACGGGCTCATGGACGATTGGAAGTTGTGAACGTTCATGTGGCCGTTCAACCCACAGAATTTGGCAGTCTTGATTCTCCCCTTAAAGACTGTCGATTGGCAATGGTGTTTCTGATGTACAACAATAATACAGTAATAGGATCCCTATTCTACATTTCAAAGCAAACCAGAAACAGGGCCTCCCCAGTGACATCTTCACACCCCACTGGGCTTGATAGCGCTTTGGTTTTGAGTCAAATTGGGGCACGATCAGAGTTCTTTGTCTTGTGTTGACCTAAGTCAATTTTCACCTACAAATCAACTGTAACCCTAACACTAAATTGGGGTTGGGATTAGGTGGGTTGTTTTTTTTTCACTGGTTTTGAGTGGGTTAAGTTACCCAAAGCCCCATTAGGGTTTCCAATCTGACACCAGATATGACCCCAGATGAAAATGACGTCAACCGGGACCGGAGCCACCGGAGAACAGTAAGATAACCAATACAAAAGAGGAAAAATAAAACCCCTAGTCCCAATTTAAGGTTAGGGTTTTGGTCAGAATTAGGGTTAGGTTTAGGGTTCAGTTTGGAATAATTTTTCCCAAGTTTGTTTGACCTAAACAGCTCATGCCTCACTTATTAACAGGTCTCCCCTTATTTGTGATGACATGTTCCCTATAAAGAAGCCCCCCCACACACCCACCCCCTTGGTTGAAATTTATTATAGCATGAATTATCATGTGTTTTTAAAAGAATGCCCTAATCACTTTCTTCTGCTCGTTTTACCGTCCATTTCGACACCCAACAAAGAAGCCAACAAGCAAAAGGGGTGAAGTGGAGCTATGACTGATCCCCTGGACGCAGTGTAAAAAATATCTGTATAATAATGTAGATAAGGGCTAAGCCTGAAGCCATGCCAACGTGAAGGAAGCCCTTGTAGCGCCCCTTCAGGATAAATTAAGCATCACACCACTCTTATACAAATTAGTGACTTATCCGGCTAATGCACCAGCACGCCAGGAGCTGATGAGCGTCTGGAACTATATTTTTGGAAAGTTATCAAGCTTGGACCGGAGGCTAAAAATTGAAGAATATTTAATCTGTATGTGGGCCGTGGTAACATCAGTCCGTTGCTAGTGTGTCTGAGATTCCTTCTGGATCCAAGGACTGATGTAAGTTCTGATAGTTTCCCCAACTTTTGGTGACCCATTGTTTCATTTTTCATTCTTATGCAGTGACCTCCAGTTTTCCACCCTAAAACCTGAGGAAGCCTCCCTGGCCAATGAAACCTGGGCATTTGGGGGAAACCCGCTCGCTGAACGTTACATTAGTCGATGCATCCAGAATTTTCCTAGCCTTTGCGCAAGACCATTAGGTGCCGAGAAGCCAGTTGCCTGGTCATTGAGCGAACAATCTGGAGAGATGAGGATGGGCTACACCGAAGAAGCGTACCGGAACCGAGGAGTGTTTCGTACAATGATTATACAATTGGCCATTAGACAACATTCTGAGGGGTGTCCTCTCTATTGTCACGTGGCCCCTGACAACCAGCGCAGTCAGGCGGCCACTCTGGCCTCAGGGTTTCGACTGGTTGGAAGATGGCAACAATGGAAATGTCAACCTCTGTGACTTTATCACTGTTACTGACGTAAATTGGGAACATTAACACGTGGGGATGATTATAGGAGGCTTATGATTACTGTATGGTCTGGAGTCTTATGGGTCCCCAAGAAAATTGTGGTCCCTGAGCTGTATCCAGACAAGTTGTATAAGTATAACAACAGACAAGTATAATTTTCAATAAAAAATACTTAAAGGTACCCACCATCGGCGTCATGTCACCCGAGCCTCTTGCCGGATGAAACAGGGACCGGCTCTCTCAATCCACTGTTACATGTCCTGGTTATTGGTCGAACCAACATGAATTCCCACTTATATTTGGGTAAAAGTCATGGTTTTTGGGCAGCACAACAATAATCACAGTGAACGGGTGCGTGGACGATTGGAAGTTGTGAACGTTCATGTGGCCGCTCAACCCGGAGAATTTGTCAGTCTTGATTCTCCCCTTAAAGACTGTCGATTGGCAATGGTGGATCTGATGCACAACAATAATACAGTAATAGGATCCCTACTCTGCAATTCAAAGAAAACCGGAGATGAGGCTTCCCCGGTGACATCTTCACACCCCAATGGGCTTGATAGCGCTTTGGCTTTGAATCAGATTGGGCCACTATCAGAGTTCTTTCAGTTGTGTTGACCAAAGTCAATGTTCACCTACAAATCAACCGTAACCCAAACACTAAATTGGAGTTGAGATTAGGTGTGGGGTTATTTACTTGTTTTGAGTGGGTTAACTTACCCAACGCCCCATTAGGGTTTCCAATCTGAGACCAGATGTGACCCAGATGAAGTCAACCGGGACTGGAGCCAACGGAGAACAGTAAGATAACCATTACAAAAGAGGAAAAATAAAAACCCTGGTCCCAATTTAAGGTTAAAGTTTTGGTCAGGATTAGGGTTAGGTTTAGGGTCAGGTTTGGAATAATTTTTCCCGAGTTTGTTTGACCTAAACCGCTCATGCCTCACTTAACATACAAATTAGTGACTCATCCAGGTAATGCACCAAAACGCTAGGATCTGATGAGCTCCCAGAACAATATTTTTGAAAAGTTATCAAGCTTGGACCGGAGGCTAAAAATTGAAGAATATTTAATCTGGTGGCTGCTGAGGAGAGACATCCTGGCCCTATCCTGAGAGCGTAGAACGTGAATGATTGACTATTGTGTGTGGGGGTCGGGCAAAGGAAAGTCTGTACAAGGGTGAAGCCTTCCTGTTTATATAACCTCCCCCTGGCAGCACATCCAAAATTCCTGTCTTCCGCTCCAAGACTGGGGATCATATTCCACTTGGCAAGAACACAACCTGAGGAAAGGTTAGCTTGATTGACGGGGTTGTTTATCATGTACCTGGACTGGGTGTTATAGGAGGCGCTCGAAGAACATCTACTGAGTGTTATAGGGGGCGCTTGAAGAACCTCTACTGGGTGTTATAGAAGGCGCCTGATGACCTCTACTGGGTGTTATAGGGGGCGCTTGAAGAACCTCTACTGAGTGTTATAGGGGGCGCTTGAAGAACCTCTACTGGGTGTTATAGGGGGCGCTTGAAGAACCTCTACTGGGTGTTATAGGGGGCGCTTGAAGAACCTCTACTGGGTGTTATAGAAGGCGCCTGATGACCTCTACTGGGTGTTATAGGGGGCGCTTGAAGAACCTCTACTGGGTGTTATAGGGGGCGCTTGAAGAACCTCTACTGGGTGTTATAGGGGGCGCTCGAAGAACCTCTACTGGGTGTTATAGGGGGCGCTTGAAGAACCTCTACTGGGTGTTATAGGAGGCACTTGATGAACCTCTGCTATATTAGAATATTTCTTACAGGGGTTTTCCAGATGAGATTGCAGCTTCTGATGTTAAATCCCCCACTGCTCGAGTGCCAAGGATCTCTTTGTCCCTATTGGTCTCCTTTGGTTCATCAACTGGTCCACCTCAGTGATGACGTTAGGATCTACGGTACATGGCCACTGTGGAGACCGGTGAGGACCACAGCATAGTTGACTCTGGAGTGGTGGAAGTTTTAACCAAGGCTGTCCCGTACCAGGTGAGTAACTTAGTGAGTATGTTTGGGATGCACCATTGAGAGCTGGGTGGTGAGGGCAATGGGTCTTGACTCTCACCCCAGGTGCCCTAAGGAAATGTTATTGTTAGTTGGTAAATTATCTGTTGGATTTTAAATGCATCTGGGCGCTGCCACACTGCGATGTAATGCTGGCCAGCTTCAGGCAATGAAGCCAACCCACGAGTGAGGAGCAGTAGAAACCTGGAAGGGTTTGAGGTCTGAATTTTGGGGTCGTGTTTGGGGAGTTAACTAGTCTTGGTGCCCAGTATAACAGGCTGGCTGTATGTCGTGGTCTGGGCTGTGGCATGTATTTGTTCAGGAGGTCTGGCCTTGAGTCTGTATGCATTTAAGGTTATGAACCTGATTATTTGTTTAGGATTATGGTCTGGGGTCAGTAGTCATGTAGGGTTATGGTCCGGGGTCTGTAGTCATTTAGGGTTATGGTCTGGGGTCAGTAGTCATGTAGGGTTATGGTCCGGGGTCTGTAGTCATTTAGGGTTATGGTCTGTGGTCTGTAGTCATTTATGGTTATGGTCTGGGGTCTGTATTTACTTAGGGTTATGATCTGGGGTCTGTTGTCATTTAGGGTTATGGTCTGGGGTCCGTATTTACTTAGGATTATGGTCTGGGGTCTGTAGTCATTTAAGGTCTGGGGTCTGTAGTCATTTATGGTCTGGGGTCTGTAGTCATTTATGGTCTGGGGTCTGTAGTCATTTATGGTCTGGGGTCTGTAGTCATTTATGGTCTGGGGTCTGTAGTCATTTAAGGTCTGGGGTCTGTAGTCATTTATGGTCTGGCGTCTGTAGTCATTTATGGTCTGGCGTCTGTAGTCATTTATGGTCTGGGGTCTGTAGTCATTTATGGTCTGGGGTCTGTAGTCATTTATGGTCTGGTGTCTGTAGTCATTTAAGGTCTGGGGTCTGTAGTCATTTATGGTCTGGGCTCTGTAGTCATTTATGGTCTGGTGTCTGTAGTCATTTAAGGTCTGGGGTTTGTAGTCATTTATGGTCTGGGGTCTGTAGTCATTTATGGTCTGGGGTCCGTATTTACTTAGGATTATGGTCTGGGGTCCGTATTTACTTAGGATTATGGTCTGGGGTCTGTAGTCATTTATGGTCTGGGATCTGTAGTCATTTAGGGTTATGGTCTGGGGTCCGTATTTACTTAGGATTATGGTCTGGGGTCTGTAGGTATTTATGGTCTGGTGTCTGTAGTCATTTAAGGTCTGGGGTCTGTAGTCATTTAAGGTCTGGGGTCTGTAGTCATTTAAGGTCTGGGGTCTGTAGTCATTTAAGGTCTGGGGTCTGTAGTCATTTATCGTCTGGCGTCTGTAGTCATGTAGGGTTATGGTCTGGGGTCTGTAGTCATGTAGGGTTATGGTCTGGGGTCTGTAATTTAGGGTTATGGTCTGGGGTCCGTATTTACTTAGGATTATGGTCTGGTGTCTGTAGTCATTTAAGGTCTGGGGTCTGTAGTCATTTATGGTCTGGGGTCTGTAGTCATTTATGGTCTGGGGTCTGTAGTCATTTAAGGTCTGGGGTCTGTAGTCATTTAAGGTCTGGGGTCTGTAGTCATTTATGATCTGGTGTCTGTAGTCATTTATGGTCTGGTGTCTGTAGTCATTTATGGTCTGGTGTCTGTAGTCATTTATGGTCTGGGGTCTGTAGTCATTTATGGTCTGGTGTCTGTAGTCATTTAAGGTCTGGAGTCTGTAGTCATTTAGGGTTATGGTCTGGGGTCCGTATTTACTTAGGATTATGGTCTGGGGTCTGTAGTCATTTAAGGTCTGGGGTCTGTAGTCATTTAAGGTCTGGGGTCTGTAGTCATTTAAGGTCTGGGGTCTGTAGTCATTTAAGGTCTGGGGTCTGTAGTCATTTAAGGTCTGGGGTCTGTAGTCATTTAAGGTCTGGGGTCTGTAGTCATTTATGGTCTGGTGTCTGTATTCATTTATGGTCTGGTGTCTGTAGTCATTTAAGGTCTTGAGTCTGTAGTCATTTAGGGTTATGGTCTGGGGTCTGTATTTACTTAGGATTATGGTCTGGTGTCTGTAGTCATTTAAGGTCTGGGGTCTGTAGTCATTTATGGTCTGGTGTCTGTATTCATTTATGGTCTGGTGTCTGTAGTCATTTAAGGTCTGGGGTCTGTAGTCATTTAAGGTCTGGGGTCTGTAGTCATTTAAGGTCTGGGGTCTGTAGTCATTTAAGGTCTGGGGTCTGTAGTCATGTAGGGTTATGGTCTGGGGTCTGTAGTCATGTAGGGTTATGGTCTGGGGTCTGTAGTCATTTAGGGTTATGGTCTGGGGTCCGTATTTACTTAGGATTATGGTCTGGGGTCTGTAGTCATTTAAGGTTTTGGGGTTGTGTAGTCATTTATGGTCTGGGGTCTGTAGTCATTTATGGTCTGGGGTCTGTAGTCATTTAAGGTCTGGGGTCTGTAGTCATTTAAGGTCTGGGGTCTGTAGTCATTTAAGGTCTGGGGTCTGTAGTCATTTATGATCTGGTGTCTGTAGTCATTTATGGTCTGGTGTCTGTAGTCATTTATGGTCTGGTGTCTGTAGTCATTTATGGTCTGGTGTCTGTAGTCATTTATGGTCTGGTGTCTGTAGTCATTTAAGGTCTGGAGTCTGTAGTCATTTAGGGTTATGGTCTGGGGTCCGTATTTACTTAGGATTATGGTCTGGGGTCTGTAGTCATTTAAGGTCTGGGGTCTGTAGTCATTTAAGGTCTGGGGTCTGTAGTCATTTATGGTCTGGTGTCTGTATTCATTTATGGTCTGGTGTCTGTAGTCATTTAAGGTCTTGAGTCTGTAGTCATTTAGGGTTATGGTCTGGGGTCCGTATTTACTTAGGATTATGGTCTGGGGTCTGTAGTCATTTAAGGTCTGGGGTCTGTAGTCATTTATGGTCTGGGGTCTGTAGTCATTTATGGTCTGGGGTCTGTAGTCATTTATGGTCTGGTGTCTGTAGTCATTTAAGGTCTTGAGTCTGTAGTCATTTAGGGTTATGGTCTGGGGTCCGTATTTACTTAGGATTATGGTCTGGGGTCTGTAGTCATTTAAGGTCTGGGGTCTGTAGTCATTTATGGTCTGGTGTCTGTAGTCATTTATGGTCTGGGGTCTGTAGTCATTTAAGGTCTGGGGTCTGTAGTCATTTATGGTCTGGGGTCTGTAGTCATTTATGGTCTGGAGTCTGTAGTCATTTATGGTCTGGTGTCTGTATTCATTTATGGTCTGGAGTCTGTAGTCATTTAGGGTTATGGTCTGGGGTCTGTATTTACTTAGGATTATGGTCTGGTGTCTGTAGTCATTTAAGGTCTGGGGTCTGTAGTCATTTATGGTCTGGTGTCTGTATTCATTTATGGTCTGGTGTCTGTAGTCATTTAAGGTCTGGGGTCTGTAGTCATTTAAGGTCTGGGGTCTGTAGTCATTTAAGGTCTGGGGTCTGTAGTCATTTAAGGTCTGGGGTCTGTAGTCATGTAGGGTTATGGTCTGGGGTCTGTAGTCATGTAGGGTTATGGTCTGGGGTCTGTAGTCATTTAGGGTTATGGTCTGGGGTCCGTATTTACTTAGGATTATGGTCTGGTGTCTGTAGTCATTTAAGGTCTGGGGTCTGTAGTCATTTATGGTCTGGGGTCTGTAGTCATTTATGGTCTGGGGTCTGTAGTCATTTAAGGTCTGGGGTCTGTAGTCATTTAAGGTCTGGGGTCTGTAGTCATTTAAGGTCTGGGGTCTGTAGTCATTTATGGTCTGGTGTCTGTAGTCATTTATGGTCTGGTGTCTGTAGTCATTTATGGTCTGGTGTCTGTAGTCATTTATGGTCTGGGGTCTGTAGTCATTTATGGTCTGGTGTCTGTAGTCATTTAAGGTCTGGAGTCTGTAGTCATTTAGGGTTATGGTCTGGGGTCCGTATTTACTTAGGATTATGGTCTGGGGTCTGTAGTCATTTAAGGTCTGGGGTCTGTAGTCATTTAAGGTCTGGGGTCTGTAGTCATTTATGGTCTGGTGTCTGTATTCATTTATGGTCT
This sequence comes from Phyllomedusa bahiana, assembly GCA_025379985.1. Lineage (NCBI taxonomy): Eukaryota > Metazoa > Chordata > Amphibia > Anura > Hylidae > Phyllomedusa > Phyllomedusa bahiana. The sequence goes on along the minus strand of JAODAL010006349.1, from coordinate 62,687 downwards.
GGTGTCTGTATTCATTTATGGTCTGGTGTCTGTAGTCATTTAAGGTCTTGAGTCTGTAGTCATTTAGGGTTATGGTCTGGGGTCCGTATTTACTTAGGATTATGGTCTGGGGTCTGTAGTCATTTAAGGTCTGGGGTCTGTAGTCATTTATGGTCTGGTGTCTGTAGTCATTTATGGTCTGGGGTCTGTAGTCATTTATGGTCTGGTGTCTGTAGTCATTTAAGGTCTTGAGTCTGTAGTCATTTAGGGTTATGGTCTGGGGTCTGTAGTCATTTATGGTCTGGGGTCTGTAGTCATTTATGGTCTGGGGTCTGTAGTCATTTAAGGTCTGGGGTCTGTAGTCATTTATGGTCTGGGGTCTGTAGTCATTTATGGTCTGGGGTCTGTAGTCATTTAAGGTCTGGGGTCTGTAGTCATTTATGGTCTGGGGTCTGTAGTCATTTATGGTCTGGAGTCTGTAGTCATTTATGGTCTGGTGTCTGTAGTCATTTAAGGTCTGGGGTCTGTAGTCATTTATGGTCTGGGGTCTGTAGTCATTTATGGTCTGGGGTCTGTAGTCATTTATGGTCTGGGGTCTGTAGTCATTTATGGTCTGGGGTCTGTAGTCATTTAAGGTCTGGGATCTGTAGTCATTTAAGGTCTGGGGTCTGTAGTCATTTAAGGTCTGGGGTCTGTAGTCATTTATGGTCTGGGGTCTGTAGTCATTTATGGTCTGTAGTCATTTATGGTCTGGGGTCTGTAGTCATTTAAGGTCTGGGGTCTGTAGTCATTTATGGTCTGGGGTCTGTAGTCATTTATGGTCTGGGGTCTGTAGTCATTTATGGTCTGGGGTCTGTAGTCATTTAGGGTTATGGTCTGGGGTCCGTATTTACTTAGGATTATGGTCTGGGGTCTGTAGTCATTTATGGTCTGGGGTCTGTAGTCATTTAAGGTCTGGGGTCTGTAGTCATTTAAGGTCTGGGGTCTGTAGTCATGTAGGGTTATGGTCTGGGGTCTGTAGTCATTTAGGGTTATGGTCTGGGGTCTGTAGTCATTTAGGATTATGGTCTGGTGTCTGTAGTCATTTAAGGTCTGGGGTCTGTAGTCATTTATGGTCTGGGGTCTGTAGTCATTTATGGTCTGGGGTCTGTAGGCATTTATGGTCTGGGGTCTGTAGGCATTTATGGTCTGGGGTCTGTAGTCATTTAAGGTCTGGGGTCTGTAGTCATTTATGGTCTGGGGTCTGTAGTCATTTATGGTCTGGGCTCTGTAGTCATTTATGGTCTGGTGTCTGTAGTCATTTATGGTCTGGTGTCTGTAGTCATTTATGGTCTGGGCTCTGTAGTCATTTATGGTCTGGGCTCTGTAGTCATTTATGGTCTGGGGTCTGTAGTCATTTATGGTCTGGTGTCTGTAGTCATTTAGGGTTATGGTCTGGTGTCTGTAGTCATTTATGGTCTGGTGTCTGTAGTCATTTATGGTCTGGGGTCTGTAGTCATTTAGGGTTATGGTCTGGTGTCTGTAGTCATTTATGGTCTGGGGTCTGTAGTCATTTATGGTCTGGGGTCTGTAGTCATTTATGGTCTGGGGTCTGTAGTCATTTAGGGTTATGGTCTGGGGTTGGTTTTTACTTTGGTTTTTATTTAGGGATTGGGGAACGTCTGGCAGCAGGCAGGAATAGAGCTTGGGAACCCCCCAAGTTAAATTTCTGGATACTGCCTTGCCTTCAAGAAAGAGACAACTGGGCGTAACGTTTACTTGTTATTGTCTATGGTAACGGAGATGGAGCCGGACAACAATGGGTCAGTCAGGCCGTCAACCGGTCAGGAGGATTTTTTGGAACATAATTATTTCACTTTTCTTTTTCCTCTGTCCTTCATCACAGCGGTGACTCCATATAGTCGGGTGGAGTTACCCTCATGACTGACAAGCTCCTCCAACTTGGAAACCACGGAAAACAGAAGTTTGGTCAAGTTATCGGTGTGTATATGTAGAATGCCTCCCCTGACCTGCTCGGTCCAGCTGACCGCTCTGAGAAAACTACTGACCTCCAGTTTCCCAGAATCACTGAAGGTAGGTAATCTATGGTATGGCCTATAGACCTCGCTCAGACCAGTCCACCCTTCTGAAGCGCTCCTGTTTCTGGCCCCCTTGCAGGCACATGGTGCCGTACATAATGTGATCTGTGATAACCCCTTTAGACTCCAAGTGCTGGTGGACCAGTGGCCAGAATTCACTTCTGTAATATGTCGCCCCCGGCTAGAGGTGAGTGGACACATGAATCGTACCTCCTTACTACCTCAGATTCAGTGGGACGGTCCTGGATTCCTGGTGCTCTCCTCTTTCTATTCTAATCAAATGTGGTAAAAATATTAGTTCCAGCTTTCTTTTTCTTTCCTTCTCTAGGAAATGACAGATGACTTGGACCCCTACACTAACACTTACTTCCTCTTCAGTAAAGATCCACAGAACCTTCTGCAAATGCTTGAAGACCCCACAACTGTAAACTGGAAGCAGAAGCTCCAGATACAAGGTAAGAAGAGTGGACGAAAGCAGATGGCTACTGGGTCAGACTAGACCACCAGGGCTGGGACAAGATATTCTGGTGCCCTAGGCAAATAAGGCAAGTAACGCCCCACCCCTCCTCTCCCAATGTAAATTTCAACCCAATCCATACCTCTTTGCACCTCCTTCCTGCCTGGGATAAAGTGGAGCCCTAGGTGGTCGCCTACCTTCGCCTACCCATCGTCCCGGCCCTGTAGACCACCAGGGCTCTGACACACAAGTGAACCTCCAAGGTCTGAGCAGGTGACAACCCCATTTGGAGGTGACTTTGGAGCCGGTCTTTGGCCAGCCATGTGTAGACTCATTCTTAAAGCCTGTCCCTGGGTCTCCCATAGAGGTCAGCAGAGAAAATGGTACACGTGTGGCTACCTTTCCACTCTAAGCCACAGGAAGCTGCCCGATCCTGTGTCCCCAGGTGGAAATATCCCTTTAATCAATACAGTTTGTTTAGTTTGACTTCCTTTACTTTACGTTACATTTTGTTTGTTCCGTATTCGGCAACAATTTTAAATTTGTTGAGATTGTCCCTATTTTTAAGGGCAACCCCATCAAACCTGTCCTGTGTTACCCTACAACTGTCCAAATGTATTTTTCTGTTAGCTGTTATCTATTTATTTAACTCAACAGATAACAGCTGAGACCACTCGCTTCTCCTCCCTCCTATTTTGTACATGGGGTTTTTCTTGGACTCTGATGAAGAGAGCTGGAGAGGAGACACATCTACAGGGGGAAGCTGGGAGAGTTAGAGGAGTCTGGAATCTTAAATTTGGGGTCTTGGGTCTGAAGCATGAAGTCTGGTCTGGGGTCTGAATTAGGTTGTTGGGATCAGAATGATGGTGTCTTTGGGTCCAAGGTCTGAGTTATGAGGTCTGGTCTAGAGTCTGAACTATGATGTCTTTGGGTCTAATGTCTCAGTTATAGTGTCTCATCTGGGGTCTGAATTATGAGGTCTGGTCTGGAGTATGAACGATGGTATCTTGGGTTGGAGGTCTGAGTTATGGGGTCTGGTCTAGAGTCTGAATTAGGTTGTTTGTGCCCGGGGTTTGGACCATGGTGTCTTGGGACTAATGACACAGTTACTGTGTCTGGTCTGGGGCCTGAATTCTGAAGTCTAAACTGGGTTCTGAGGACTGAGTTATGGGGTCTGGTCTAGAGTTAACTATGGTGTCTTGAGTCTGAGTTATAGAGTCTGGTTGGCGTCTTTACTAAGTTGTTTGGGTTCTGAGGGCTGGTCTGGGGTCTGAACTATGGTGTCTTGGGTCTGCGTTATGGAGTCTGGTCTGGGATCTGAACTATGGTGTCTTGGGTCTGCGTTATGGGGTCTGGTCTGGGATCTGAACTATGGTGTCTTGGGTCTGCGTTATGGAGTCTGGTCTGGGATCTGAACTATGGTGTCTTGGGTCTGCGTTATGGAGTCTGGTCTGGGATCTGAACTATGGTGTCTTGGGTCTGAGTTATGGGGTCTGGTATCTGAACTATGGTGTCTTGGATCTGCGTTATGGGGTCTGGTCTGGGATCTGAATTATGGTGTCTTGGGTCTGAATTAGGGGGTCTTGGGTCTGAGTTATAGGGTCTGGTCTGAAGTATGGTGTATTGGGTCTGAGTTATGGGGTCTGGTCTGAAGTATTGTGTATTGGGTCTGAGTTATGGGGTCTTGTCTGGGATCTGAATTATGGTGTCTTGGGTCTGAGTTATGGGTTCTGGTCTGGGGTCTTAATTAGCTTGTTTGGTCTGGGGTCTGAACTATGGTGTCTTGGGTCTGAGTTATGGGGTCTGGTATCTAAACTATGGTGTCTTGGATCTGAGTTATGGGGTCTGGTCTGTGGTCTGAACTATGGTGTCTTGGGTCTGAGTTATGGGGTCTGGTCTGTGGTCTGAACTATGGTGTCTTGAGTCTGGTTTGGGGTCTTAATTAGTTTGTTTGGTCTGGAGTCTGAACTATGTTGTTTGGGGTCTGAGAGCTGAATTATTAGGTCTGGAGTTTGATTTAATTTGTTTGGTCTGTAAGTCTGTCATACTCTAAGCAACAGGAAGCCTTCTCCTGGCAGATGTTGGTATCTATGTTTTTTCTATGTAATTTCTCCAGATCTCTATGTTCTGTGCACAGGATGTCAGCCACAGCTGGGGAACGTGCTTCAGCAGATAAGTTCCAGGCATGGAAGCAGCATTCAGACGACAAGCAATGTCTTATACATGAGACCTGGGGTCACCAGCGCCTCTGAAGTGGACAACCAGGACGTCAGGAGGTAACGCTCACACCCTCATCTCTCTATGACTCTATCCTGACCACAAGGAGGAGAATCTCTGGGTCTATTAGACCAGTGGCAGATCCCTGACCGACAGTCAATGTAATGAGTACAGAGGCTGGCAGAAATTCATGGGCTTCTGACAAATTAGATGCTTGGTTTTTCTCTAGTAGACATCCACCTATCCTGCCTCATGCACAGTCAGCCAAACATTACCGGCACCCACACATTTACCCCAACGAGTGCCCACCGCAGGAAGTCCAAGAAGTGAGTTATCCTGTACTGTGGGCAGTGAGGTATGGGCAGCACTGTGGGCAGCAGGGGCAGCACTGTGGGCAGTCAGGTATGGGCAGCACTGCGGGTAGTCAGGTATGGGCAGCACTGTGTCAGCACTGTGGGCAGTCAGGTATGGGCAGCACTGTGGGCAGTCAGGTATGGGCAGCATGGTGTCAGCACTGTGGGCAGTCAGGTATGGGCAGCACTGTGGGCAGTCAGGTATGGGCAGCATTGTGTCAGCACTGCGGGCAGTCAGGTATGGGCAGCATTGTGTCAGCACTGTGGGCAGTCAGGTATGGGCAGCACTGCGGGCAGTCAGGTATGGGCAGCATTGTGTCAGCACTGTGGGCAGTCAGGTATGGGCAGTCAGGTATGGGCAGCATTGTGTCAGCACTGCGGGCAGTCAGGTATGGGCAGCATTGTGTCAGCACTGCGGGCAGTCAGGTATGGGCAGCACTGCGGGCAGTCAGGTATGGGCAGCATTGTGTCAGCACTGTGGGCAGTCAGGTATGGGCAGCACTGCGGGCAGTCAGGTATGGGCAGTCAGGTATGGGCAGCATTGTGTCAGCACTGCGGGCAGTCAGGTATGGGCAGGGCAGTCAGGTATGGGCAGCATTGTGTCAGCACTGTGGGCCAGTCAGGTTTGGGCAGCACTGTCTCAGCACGGGTGGGCAGTCAGGTGTGGGCAGCACTGCGGCAGTCGGGGTTTTGGGCAGCACTGCGGGCAGTCAGGTGTGGGCAGCATTTTGTCAGCACTGTGGGCAGTCAGGTTTATGGCCCAGCACTGGGGCGTCAGGTATGGGCAGGACTGTGTCAGCACTGCGGGAAGTCAGGTATGGGCAGCAGTGTGTCAGCACAGGGGGCAGTCAGGTGTGGGCAGCACTGCGGGCAGTCAGATATGGGCAGCACTGTGTCAGCACTGTGGGCAGGAAGGAAGGGGCAGCATTAGGTCAGCACTGCGAGCAGTCAGGTATGGGCAGCACTGCGGGCACTCAGGTATGGGCAGCACTGTGTCAGCACTGGGGGCAGTCAGGTATGGGCAGCACTGCGGGCAGTCAGGTATGGGCAGTCAGGTATGGGCAGCACTGTGGGCAGTCAGGTATGGGCAGCACTGCGGGCAGTCAGGTATGGGCAGCACTGCGGGCAGTCAGGTATGGGCAGCACTGTGTCAGCACTGCGGGCAGTCAGGTATGGGCAGCACTGCAGGTATGGGCAGTCAGGTATGGGCAGTCAGGTATGGGCAGCACTGCGGGCAGTCAGGTATGGGCAGTCAGGTATGGGCAGCACTGTGGGCAGTCAGGTATGGGCAGCATTGTGTCAGCACTGCGGGCAGTCAGGTATGGGCAGCACTGTGGGCAGTCAGGTATGGGCAGCACTGCGGGCAGTCAGGTATGGGCAGCACTGCGGGCAGTCAGGAATGGGCAGCACTGTGGGCAGTCAGGTATGGGCAGCATGGTGTCAGCACTGTGGGCAGTCAGGTGTGGGCATTCAGATATGGGCAGCATGGTGTCAGCATTGCGGGCAGTCAGGTATGGGCAGTCAGGTATGGGCAGCACTGCGGGCAGTCAGGTATGGGCAGCACTGTGGGCAGTCAGGTATGGGCAGCACTGCGGGCAGTCAGGTATGGGCAGCACTGTGGGCAGTCAGGTATGGGCAGCATTGTGTCAGCACTGTGGGCAGTCAGGTATGGGCAGCACTGTGGGCAGTCAGGTATGGGCAGCACTGTGGGCAGTCAGGTATGGGCAGCACTGCGGGCAGTCAGGTATGGGCAGCACTGTGTCAGCACTGCGGGCAGTCAGGTATGGGCAGCATTGTGTCAGCACTGCGGGCAGTCAGGTATGGGCAGCACTGCGGGCAGTCAGGGGGTGGGGCAGCATTGTGTCAGCACTGCGGGCAGTCAGGTATGGGCAGCACTGTGGGCAGTCAGGTATGGGCAGCACTGCGGGCAGTCAGGTATGGGCAGCACTGTGTCAGCACTGCGGGCAGTCAGGTGTGGGCAGCACTGCGGGCAGTCAGGTATGGGCAGCACTGCGGGCAGTCAGGTATGGGCAGCATTGTGTCAGCACTGCGGGCAGTCAGGTATGGGCAGCACTGCGGGCAGTCAGGTATGGGCAGCACTGCGGGCAGTCAGGTATGGGCAGCATGGTGTCAGCACTGCGGGCAGTCAGGTATGGGCAGCATTGTGTCAGCACTGCGGGCAGTCAGGTATGGGCAGCACTGCGGGCAGTCAGGTGTGGGCAGCATTGTGTCAGCACTGTGGGCAGTCAGGTATGGGCAGCACTGTGGGCAGTCAGGTATGGGCAGCACTGTGGGCAGTCAGGTATGGGCAGCACTGTGGGCAGTCAGGTATGGGCAGCACTGCGGGCAGTCAGGTATGGGCAGCATTGTGTCAGCACTGCGGGCAGTCAGGTATGGGCAGCATTGTGTCAGCACTGTGGGCAGTCAGGTATGGGCAGCACTGTGGGCAGTCAGGTATGGGCATACATGCCAACTCTCCCGTTTTTGGCGGGGGGGTTCCCGCTATTTGGGGTCCCCTCCCGCCCTCCCGGGGGAGTTGGCATTCCTCCCGCCGCCTGCAGGCGGCGGGGTCCTTTAAATTACCGCGGCGAAAAGAGTAGCGCTGGTGCGCTACTCTTGCGCCGCGGGACCGCTCCTACAGGCGGGTGCAGCGGCCGCAGCGGCCGCTCCCCCGCCCGCGGTCTCACTGTGCGGGGAGGAGGCAGAAGGGATCGCTCCCTCTCCCTCCTTCCCTGTATGTACGGCGCCGGTGTGTGCGCCGTACATACAGGTCAACGGGCAGGGGGAAGTGACGCGCGGCTGCTCTCACTTCCCCCTGCGCCGCTGAAGAGATCGGTCGGGGAGCTGGCCACGCTGCGGAGCCTGGTAAGTAAGTGGATTTTTATTATTTAATTTTTATTAGCTTTAGGGGCTTACCTGGCTAACAGAGAGGGCAAATACCTGGCAACAGAGGGGGCACTACTGGCAACAGAGGGGGCACTACCTGGCAACAGAGGGGACATTACCTGGCAACAAAGGGGGCACTACTGGCAACAGAGGGGACATCTACCTGGCAACAGAGGGGGCACTACCTGGCAACAAAGGGGGCACTACCTGGCTAACAGATGGGGGCACTACCTGGCTAACAGTTGGGGGGCAAACCTGGCTAACAGATGGGGGCACTACCTGGCAACAAAGGGGGCACGAACAGGCAAACCATGGGGGCACTACCTGGCAAACGATGGGGGCACTACCTGGCAAACGAGGGGGGCCCCCTACCGGCTAACAATGGGGGGCACCTACCTGGCTAACAAAGGGGGGCATTTCCTGGCTACAAATTTGGCTCTACCTGGCTACAGAGGGGGCATCTACTTTGGGTACAAGGGGGCATCTGCCGGCCTGGAAGGGGCACTACCGGGGTATGGGGGGCTACTACCCCGGTATAAGGGAAACTAACTGGCTTACATCCAAAGCCGTTATTCAGTTAGGTGGAGTGGGTGTGGCTTTTTGAAGGGGCGTGGCTTACCAACAAGATGGGCGTGTGGGGGCAAATTTTTGCCGCGGCGCGCTTAGCGCGCCGCCCTCTAACTTCTCCTGCTTTTTCATTTTCGAAAGTTGGCAACGATGGGTATGGGCAGCACTGTGGGCAGTCAGGTATGGGCAGCACTGTGTCAGCACTGTGGGCAGTCAGGTATGGGCAGCACTGCGGGCAGTCAGGTATGGGCAGCACTGTGTCAGCACTGTGGGCAGTCAGGTATGGGCAGCACTGTGGGCAGTCAGGTATGGGCAGCACTGTGGGCAGTCAGATATGGGCAGCACTGCGGGCAGTCAGATATGGGCAGCACTGTGGGCAGTCAGATATGGGCAGCACTGCGGGCAGTCAGGTATGGGCAGCACTGCGGGCAGTCAGGTATGGGCAGCATTGTGTCAGCACTGTGGGCAGTCAGGTATGGGCAGCACTGCGGGCAGTCAGGTATGGGCAGCACTGCGGGCAGTCAGGTATGGGCAGCACTGCGGGCAGTCAGGTATGGGCAGCATTGTGTCAGCACTGTGGGCAGTCAGGTATGGGCAGCACTGTGGGCAGTCAGGTATGGGCAGCATTGTGTCAGCACTGTGGGCAGTCAGGTATGGGCAGCACTGTGGGCAGTCAGGTATGGGCAGCATTGTGTCAGCACTGCGGGCAGTCAGGTATGGGCAGCACTGCGGGCAGTCAGGTATGGGCAGTCAGGTATGGGCAGCACTGCGGGCAGTCAGGTATGGGCAGCACTGTGTCAGCACTGTGGGCAGTCAGGTATGGTCAGCACTGTGGTCAGTCTGGTTTGGGCAGCACTGCGGGCAGTCAGGTATGGGCAGCACTGCGGGCAGTCAGGTATGGGCAGCACTGTGTCAGCACTGCGGGCAGTCAGGTATGGGCAGCACTGCGGGCAGTCAGGTATGGGCAGCACTGTGGGCAGTCAGGTATGGGCAGCACTGCGGGCAGTCAGGTATGGGCAGCACTGCGGGCAGTCAGGTATGGGCAGCATTGTGTCAGCACTGTGGGCAGTCAGGTATGGGCAGCACTGCGGGCAGTCAGATATGTGCAGCACTGTGTCAGCACTGCGGGCAGTCAGGTATGTGCAGCACTGTGTCAGCACTGCGGGCAGTCAGGTATGGGCAGCACTGTGTCAGCACTGCGGGCAGTCAGGTATGGGCAGCACTGTGTCAGCACTGCGGGCAGTCAGGTATGGGCAGCATTGTGTCAGCACTGTGGGCAGTCAGGTATGGGCAGCACTGTGGGCAGTCAGGTATGGGCAGCACTGTGGGCAGTCAGGTATGGGCAGCACTGCGGGCAGTCAGGTATGGGCAGCACTGTGTCAGCACTGCGGGCAGTCAGGTATGGGCAGCACTGCGGGCAGTCAGGTATGGGCAGCACTGTGTCAGCACTGTGGGCAGTCAGGTATGGGCAGCATTGTGTCAGCACTGTGGGCAGTCAGGTGTGGGCAGCACTGCGGGCAGTCAGGTATGGGCAGCACTGCGGGCAGTCAGGTATGGGCAGCACTGTGGGCAGTCAGGTATGGGCAGCATTGTGTCAGCACTGCGGGCAGTCAGGTATGGGCAGCACTGTGTCAGCACTGCGGGCAGTCAGGTATGGGCAGCACTGCGGGCAGTCAGGTATGGGCAGCACTGCGGGCAGTCAGGTATGGGCAGCACTGCGGGCAGTCAGGTGTGGGCAGCACTGCGGGCAGTCAGGTGTGGGCAGCACTGCGGGCAGTCAGGTATGGGCAGCACTGTGTCAGCACTGTGGGCAGTCAGGTATGGGCAGCACTGCGGGCAGTCAGGTATGGGCAGCATTGTGTCAGCACTGCGGGCAGTCAGGTATGGGCAGCACTGTGTCAGCACTGCGAGCAGTCGGGTATGGGCAGCACTGCGGGCAGTCGGGTATGGGCAGCCCTGCGGGCAGTCAGCTATGGGCAGCACTGCGGGCAGTCAGGTGTGGGCAGCATTGTGTCAGCACTGCGAGCAGTCGGGTATGGGCAGCACTGCGGGCAGTCAGGTATGGGCAGCACTGCGGGCAGTCAGGTATGGGCAGCACTGCGGGCAGTCAGGTATGGGCAGCACTGTGGGCAGCACTGCGGGCAGTCAGGTGTGGGCAGCACTGCGGGCAGTCAGGTATGGGCAGCATTGTGTTAGCACTGCGGGCAGTCAAGTATGGGCAGCATTGTGTTAGCACTGCGGGCAGTCAGGTATGGGCAGTCAGGTATGGGCAGCACTGTGGGCAGTCAGGTATGGGCAGCACTGTGTCAGCACTGTGGGCAGTCAGGTATGGGCAGCACTGCGGGCAGTCAGGTATGGGCAGCACTGCGGGCAGTCAGGTGTGGGCAGCACTGTGTCAGCACTGTGGGCAGTCAGGTATGGGCAGCACTGTGGGCAGTCAGGTGTGGGCAGCACTGTGGGCAGTCAGGTATGGGCAGCACTGTGGGCAGTCAGGTATGGGCAGCACTGTGTCAGCACTGTGGGCAGTCAGGTATGGGCAGCACTGCGGGCAGTCAGGTATGGGCAGTCAGGTATGGGCAGCACTGCGGGCAGTCAGGTTTGTGCAGTTCTGGGTCTGCACTGCGGGCAGTCAGTTATGGGCAGCACTGCGGGCAGTCAGGTACAGGCAGCACTGTGTAGCCGGGGCAGTAGGTAGGGCAGCACTGTGGGCAGTCAGGTATGGGCAGCACTGTGTCAGCACTGCGGGCAGTCAGGTATGGGCAGCACTGTGTCAGCACTGTGGGCAGTCAGGTATGGGCAGCACTGTGGGCAGTCAGGTATGGGCAGTCAGATATGGGCAGCACTGCGGGCAGTCGGTGTGGGCAGCATTGTGTCAGCACTGTGGGCAGTCAGGTATGGGCAGCACGGTGGGCAGGTCAGGTGGTGTGCAGCACTGGATGTCATCACGTTGGGCAGACAGGTATGGGCAGCACTGAGTCAGGAGGCTGGGGCAGTCAGTATGGGCAGCCCTGCGGGCCAGTCAGATGGCAGCACAGTGTCAGCACTGCGGGCGATCAGGTAGGGGCAGCACGGTGTCACAACGTTGCATCAGGTATGGCACACTGTGTCAGCACTTGCGCATCAGGTATGGCAGCATTGTTCAGGCACTGCGCCCAATACATTATATGGGCAAATAAAATAAATAAAGAATTAAACAGAAACCAGTGACAGACTTGGCAGTAGAGGCATAAAAAGCGTAACATAACAAAAAAAAAAAAAGTAGTAAATAAGGAAAGATCGAGATAGAAATAGGAAAGAAACCTAGTAGCAAAATAAAAATACTAAGAACTGAGTAAGAGGCGTATCGGCAAAGACGCATGCGAGTCGAGCATGTCAAGGAAACACTGATGATCAATACACGTGTTCCTAATGTCAAGAATAAAACAGCACGTAATGTAGAAACAGCGCAGAATCTAAACACGGGCCCATACCACTAGAGTCAGTCGAAATACATGAGCAAACTCTTCGGACCCATCAATCACCCCGCTGACCCTGACAAATGTGGCTCTGGTGCTCTTAGTGTGTGACAAAAACCCACACGGACCTCGGCACGGGTACCCCGCTTTTTCGACGGCTTGCTCGTGACCACCCCGGACCTGCGCGCTCCCCTCGCACCGGAGCTGTCCCGTCCGTGTTGTGGCCATGACCCGGACCCTTCCCTCGCACTTCTTATCGCCCGCTCTCGCCCCCACCAACACAGCGTTCCGCGGAATGCAATAGCATCCGTTTCCACACGCACCCACCTCACGTGGTCCCAGCCCTTCCTTACCCGCTTGGCGGCCCTGCCAAGTCCATGTGAGCGGCTATACCGTCATGGCAGCCCATAACCGTCCTCCCGGCGCTCGACTCCTTTGATTCCTCCCCCCTCCTGCCTCCGCTCTTTCCAGACCTCCGCCCGCCGCACCCGACGGTTATCTACGCCTACATCTCTCTTCATTGCCGGTTCCCGCTGTCGCTCTGTAGATCTCGGCTCCTATGCGTGTACTACGCTATTATGCTCTGGTCCACTCGCCCCGCCACCCCACACTCAAACCCACCTCGCCTTACCATGCTCCCACTCCGGGACGCAATCTCTACGTCCCGACCCTAGAACACACCCCCACCATGCTTGAGGTCTTCATTCGTTGCTTCTGCACCACACCTCCCTCTCTGCACCGCAGAGACCTGCATGGTCTCCGACTTCCCGCGGCTAACTCCCCGCAACCGTGTGATCCTCTGGTTTTCCCCGCTTCTTGCGGATATCACACCCCTGGTTCGGCCACACGTTTCGTCCTCCCGTCTTTCCGTGTGGACCGCGTCGCCGCCTTAGCCCCCTCAGCCACTGTTTGACACGCGCTTGTGTGTGCCGCCCGATTATGCCGTCCACTCCCCAATACACGAGCCAAAGACCGCAGCCCCACGATATTCTCACCCTGCGCGTGACCCAGTCCGTGAGCGTATCTATCTTTCTGCCACTTCCATCGCCTTCGCCCAATACCACCCCCGCCGCCCCACCCACGTCCGCTGCAGTCTGCTTACAAACTTCTGGCAGCCAGTCCTCTGCAACTTACCCCACTGGCACAAACAACAGTCAGGCTGCCCAGGTGTTTACGCCACCTCACTCCCCCCTCTTCCATCCCATTCGCCTGTTGCGAGTCCACCATGCTCACCGCGCCTGCGTCCTACCACCCCTCTGGTCCACCGCCGTCAACCCCCCCGCCTTCAATCTCTCTGCCCAAGTTCGATCCCACAGGCCCTTACCTCGTGTCCCCTCCGCTAACCTCCCCGCCCCGATCCCCCACACAGCTTTCTACCACATCCCCCTGTGGCCCTAGCGCGAACTCTTCCGACCTTCCTGCCCTGTGGGTAGCGAAGTGGCCTCGCGCCAAGGCCTATTGTTCTCCCTTACGACTCCGTGCGCCACCACACTTCAAACCCCCCACGTACTTCCGCCCCACGTGTACGCCCACGTCCAGAATCCGTGTACCAAGATGCTCCGCACCCTGGCGGCCACTCCGCGCTATCTCCCACCGCTCCTCGTGGCCGACTCGACGCCAGAAACCCCCCTAAACCCAGACCACGCAGCTATCCCGTTGTCTCCTTAGGCCGCCTCTCTCCCCAGTTTCCTGCCAGAGCCCCGCGTGCGTCCACCCATGAGGATCCCCCTGCCTCCCATCGTCTCACCTACCGCCTGTCTTCCACGGCCACACCTGACGCCCGTGCCTGACCTCCCTGCCGCAGCACCCTTGTGTCCTCGAAGATTGCCGTTTATCTACACCCGCCACATCCCAGCCTTACCTAACCTTTCCTGCCCCACGCCGAATCCTCTTGCGTATCTTCTCACCAAGCAATTGCAAGCCCACCACCATTACTCTCTGCCCTTCACCTAGTCCTCCGAGCCCCGTGCACATCCTACCCGTGCCCCGGGCGCGGTGGCCCCCGTTGCTCCTGTATCCACGCCTCACCTACAGGTCCGTGCCAGTCGTCCTCGGCCAATGCATTGTGCCTCCGCCCTGACCGGATGATTCTCCGGTGCTGCGACACTGTGCCGAGCGCCCCCTGTGCCCAAGCCGTCGGCGGCGCCACAGGTCCTGAATCTCCACCTGTCGCATGGATACCTAGTGACAGCAGCATTCTTCGCCGCTCCACAACAGCCTCGCGGATATCTCACACATTGTCGTGTAGTGAGCTCCCCGCCCATTGCTTGCCGGTACCCCCCCGTCACTACATCTCTCGACTCCGCGGACCCATCGTGCTGACGTCCACGCGTTTTCCTCACATATTTTCCTACACACCACAACTTGTACCGCCTCTTCGCCATGAACCGAGCATATGCCGGGGTTCACTGCCCTTCTGCGTACGGCACGTGTCCCAGGTTCCTCCGCTACACTCGTTCACCCGTGACCCCCACCTCAGCGAAGGCGACTTCGCCATCATGATGTGAGTCGAATGCTGTCTCCGCCTCGCCCTCTCTTGACGTTCATTGTCGGCTCATCACTTAGTATCTCCGCAGAGATTCTCCATCACAACACGACTCCAGCCGCTATCGCTCATTTGGTCCTGATCGCCTCTTCTCGCCCTCTAGCGACTGCATCTACCCCCCACCCACCACCCGCTGGCCTCGAGCCACGCGCGATACGCTTCATCCACCTCACAAATACCCCACTTTAACGTTCCCGCACACTCCGACTGGACCGTGAAACATCAAAAATAATGTGCCCCATCCCTAGACCCATTGCCCACTCGCGAGGTGGACCAGTGTGACTGTATGCTAACACGGCAACGAGGCCCCGCGCGCCTGAACGGATCCACTACGCCACAAGGCCGTCTCACCTCTCACGGCCGCATGTTGGTCTAGCTAGTAGGGCACACCATTGCTTCACAAGTGTAGCCGCCGACTCTTACAAGCTACACCCAACTCAACCACCAACAAAGGCAAACATAACACACTGATTGTCCTAACTTCGGCCCTCGTCCGTTGTGTGTCTAGCCATTAGCCATCAGCAATACTTTGTCCCGTTCCGCAACATCGTTTGTGAACACCCCTGGCCATAAGAGTGCCCATCTCCTCAGCAGGCTGGCTGTGCATGACGTCGTTCGGACCTCCACAAACCAGAGGATTAGATCCTTTTCCATATCCCCCCGCACAACGCCTTTGTCCTCCTTTGCACAAACGTTCGCTATCCTTTCACCGACAAAACCACGGCCTCACGACCCTGATGTCTCCATGCTGCAGTCGGTTACCAACCGCTCATAGCTGCTTCGCCTCGATCCGCCTAACAAAATGTACTGACGCCTAGGGATGACACGCGCTGCTCTGAACCGAACCCCGCACATACGTGTGCGACTATTTCGTCTACCAACTCACGAACACCTATGTGCTCACCCCAGTTGGACGTCAAAATCCTCGTGCTGTGTCCTCATACGACCTGTCTCTGTCACTTTGGCCACACAGCCAGTGTGCTCCGCAGTGCCAAGGCTGGTGGTGCATTCATTCACTGAAGCGTCGCCTGCCGATTCCAACACAACTCCGTGCGTACCCAACTCCCAACACCGATGTGTTTCCGCCCATATGAGTCATGCGTACCCACCGTGCCTCCCCACACCCCCCGCAGCGTCTACCTCACCGCACTACCGTCTAAGCAGAAGTGCTATCAGTCCCTAAGCTAGTATAAAGCAAAATAATTCAGCAACCCACACATTTCGCCAAGATCTTGCTCCTCCGACACCTCACAGCGCCTCGCACCCCACCCACCACAAACACCAAATGACCGCGTCTCCCCACACTATCCCTGCCGCCACTCGCAGCCGAGTCCAGCTCCATGCATGTTCGCTTCGAAAACACACGGTTAGCAGCCACGAGTGACCCCAGCCAACAGCGCTTAATAAGGAGACTGACAGCTGTGAATATCCCGACGGGCCGAGCCCACCCCAATGCATGGAAAGGGCACCTCGCCGCATTTACCATGATATGGCCCCTCGCATGAGAATTGACGATCTCCACATGTTTGTGCGCGCAATTCCCAAGGCCAAGTCCAAAGATTCTGCTCCCTTCACCACGCCCGTGCCAAAGTGCTAGCTTGGTTCCCAATTCGATAGACCCCGCCCTCGTCGGTTCCGACCGTCAACTCAATCGCCCCATACCAGCAGCTGCAGCCTTCTCCACAGACCGCCGGTACAGCGCCCGCGGTCCTTGAGTTGCTGGCAGTGTGTGGCCCATCCTAGTTGTCCCTGACCACCGTCAATGTAAACCATGAATAGAGAACCCCCACGCACTTCCGTTAGCGAGGTCATCCAACAAATCAGCATAACACCAAACAGAGGAAGACACTCGACACGCACATTAGTGGTCAGCCTGCGGCAAGTCCGATATGACAGCAATTTTGTCATCACTTGTTGGCATTCAGGTGTGGTGCATCCCGTGTGCGGGCCGTCAGGAATTCCGCCCTGACGTGGCATTCAGAATTGGCAGCACTGAGGGCCGTCAGGGTATGTGCAGCACAGAGGGCGTCGGTATGGCAGCATGGTAGTCAGGCACTGGTGGCATCAGTATGGCACACTGGGTGGGCATCTCACGTATTGGTTCAGCAATTGTGTCACAACTGGTGGGCAGACATTATAGGTGCAAGCATTGTGGTCAGCACTGCGGGCAGTCATAGTATTGGGCAGCACTGTGGCAAAAAAAAATTACAGGTATTGGGCACACTGATGATCAGACATCTGTGGGCAGTCAGGATGGGCATCACTGTGGCATTACCGGTATGGGCGAAGGTCCTGGTGTAGCACTGGCGCCAGTTCATAAGGGCATGCACTGTAGGCAGCTCCAGGTAAAGGCACACTGCGGTGCATGTCCATGAAAGTGCCGACGACTGCTTGCATCAGGTATGGCAGTCAGGTATGTGGCAGCACAGTTGTCCAGCACAGCCGTCGCCAATCAGGTACTATGGGCAGGCACTGTGTCCAGCACTGACGGGCAGTCAGTGTATGTGGCATCACTGTGTCAGTGCCGTGGTCAGTCCGGTGATGTGGCATCACTTGCGGGCAGTCCAGGTGTTAGGTCAGTAACTGCGGGCATTCGAGTTATGGGCAGCACAGCAGCAGTTCAGGTGTTGGGCAGAGACTGCATGCATTCAGGAGCGTGGGGCAGCACTGCGGGCATCAGAGTCGAGGCAGCACTGCGGCAGTCATGTATGTGGGCACACTGGGGCAGTAGGAGTATGGGGGCACAGTGGATGCCGCACTGCGGGAGTCAGGTTATTTGGGTGGCACAAGCCAAAAAGTTTTTTTGTGGGTGAGGGTGGGGGGTGGGGGTTCAGCACTGGGGGCAGTCAGGTCTGGGCAGCATTGTGTCACACTGGGCATTCCAGTGTATGAGCAGCATTGTGTCAGCACTCTGGGCAGTTAGTATGGCTCACTGTGGGCAGTCCAGGTTATGGGGCAGCACTGGTGTTGCAGTCCAGGTATGGCAGCCATGGCGTCAGCACTGTGGGCAGTCAGTATGTCACAATTGTTGTCAGGCACTGTGAGGACATCATGTTATAGGCAGCATTGTGTCAGCACTGCGGGCAGTCAGTGATGGGCAGGCAACTGCGGGCAGGTCAGGTATCGGCAAGCACTAGCGGCAGTCCGTGTGATCAGAACTGTGGGCATCAGGTTGTGAGCAGCACTGCGTGCCATCCAGGTGTGGGCATCACTGTGGCAGGTCAGGTTTAATGGGCAGCACTGTTGACAGTCAGGTATGGGAGCACTGGGGCAGTCAGGTATGGGCACACTGTGGGCAGTCAGTAAGTGGCAGCATGGTGTCAGGCACTGGGGCAGTCAGTAGGGCACACTGCAGGGCTGTTCCAGGTATGGGTCACACTGCGTGCAGTCAGTATGGGCAGGCACTGTGGGCAGTCCATCTTATGAGGGCACAGCTGTGTGCAGTCAGGGTATGGGCAGCATGGTGTCCAGCACTGTTGGGCAGTCAGGTATGGGCAGCACTTGTGGGCAATTCAGGTATGGCAGCATGGTGTCAGCACAGCGTCAGTCGTATGGTCAGCACAGTGTGCTTTCAGTATGGCAAGCAATGTCACACTGTGGCAATCAGGTTATGGACAGCATTGTGGTCAGCACTGCGGGCAGTCAGATGATGGGCAAGCATGTGTCAGCACTGTGAGCAGTTCAGGTGTGGAGCAGCACTGTGTGCGGAGCAGACATGATAGGGGGTGGTCAAGTCACGTTGCGGGCAGGCAGTAGGGCCAGCAACTAGTGCAGTCAGGGTATGGGCAGCATTGTGTCAGGCAACTGCGGGCATCAGGTTATGGGCATGCATGTGGCAGCAACAGGCGGAAGTCATGTAGGGCAGCATTGTGGGACAGTCAGGTATGGACAGCGACTTGAGTCAGCACGGCGGCAGGTCCAGTATGGGGCAGCATTGTCAGCACTGTGGGCATCAGGTAATGGGACAGCAACTTTGGCACGTTCAGTGATGGGACACAATTGTGTCAGCACTTGGGGCAGTCGATTTATGGGCAGGCACTTGCGGGCAAGTCAGGTGTTGACATCATTTTGTCACACTTGGGCAGTCCAGGATATGGGCAGCACTGCGGGCAGTCATGTATGGCACAATGTGCAGTCACTGCGGAAGATCATTTGGCAGCACAGGCTGCTGGACTGAGTCAGGAAGGGTCAAGCAGCTGGTTTCAGCCGCTTCGGGCTGTCAGGTGTGGGTGCAGCACTGTGGCAGTCAGTATGGAAGCATTGTGTCAGCAATCGTGCATCAGGTGTGGGCAGCACTGCGGGCAGTACTGATGCGCAGGGTCGGTATGGGGCAGCACTGCGGGGCAGTCAGGATATGGCAGTCGAGATATGGCAGCACTGTGGGCATGTCAGGTGTAGGCAGTCAGGATGGCCGCACGGCGGCCAGTCAGGTATGGGCAGCATGGTGTCAGCACTCTGCGGGCCAGTCATCAGGTATGGGCCAGCACTTCGGGCAGTCAGGTATGGGCAGCACTGTGGGCAGTCAGTATGGGCATTCGGTATGAGGCAGCACTGTGGGTCAGTCAGTATTTCAGTCAGGTAATGGGCAGCACTGTGGGCAGTCAGGTATTGGGCACATTGTGTCAGCACTGGGGGCAGTCAGGTATGGGCAGCATTGTGATCAGCACGTGTGCATCAGTGTAGGGCAGCACTGTGGGCCATCAGTTATGGGGCAGCACTGTGTCAAGCACTGTGGCAGCTCAGGTATGGGCACACTGCGCAAGTCAGGTATGGGCAGCACTGAGTGTCCAGCAACTGGGGCAGTCAGGGTATGGCACCCTGCGGGGCATCAGGTATGGGCAGCCCTGTCGGGCAGTCAGCGTATGGTCAGGCACTGTGGGCAGTCAGGTATGGGGCATCACTGCTGGCAGTCAGAGTTGGGCACACGCGGGCAGTTCAGGTAGTGGCAGTCCATAGTAGGGATCACTTGTGGCAGTCCAGGTAAGGGCAGCTATGTGTCAGCCACTTGGGCAGTCAGGTTGGCAGCACTGGGCATCCCAGGTAATGGGGTAGCAGCTGTGGGCAGGTCAGGTATGGGCAGCACTGCGGGCATCAGGTATGGCAGGTCATATGCCCCCCCCCCCACACAGTGGGCATCCCCAAGTATGGTCAGCACTGGCGGCAACTAGAATGGCAGCAACTGTGGCAGCAGTATGTGCTAGTCATGTGTGTGTCACCAACTTCGGCAGTCAGGTATGGGCAGCCACTTCGGGCAGTCAGTTAGGGTCACACTGTGGCAGTCATGGTATAAGCGGCAGCACTGCGGGCCAGTTCAATGTTTGGCACAACTGTCTCAGCACTGTGGCACAGTCAGGTATGGCAGGCATTGTGTCAGCACGTAGCATCAGTTGTGGGCAGCACTTGGGTACCAGTCTGTATGGCAGACAATATGGGCAGCAACTGTGGGCGAGTCCGGTATGGGCAGCCAGTGTTCAGCAACTCGGGCAGTCAGGTTTGGGCAGCACTGTGTCAGCACTGCGGAGTCAGTATGGCAGCACTGGCGGGCAGTCAGTGTGATGGTCAGCATGGTGTCAGCACTGCGGGCATCAGGGGTGGGCAGCACTGCGGGCAGTCAGGTAGTGTAGGGCAGCACTGCGGTGCAGTCAGTTGTGGGGCAGGCACTGGCATTCAGTCATGTTTTGGGCAGCAATGTGTCAGCCATACTGGCTGGCAGACAGTATGGGCAGCATTAGTGTCAACCACTGGGGCAGTTCAGGTATGGCACACTGGTGTCAGCACTGAGGGAGCATCAGGTATGGGCCGGCACTGCGGGCAGTCAGGTATGGGTCAGCATTGTGTCAGCACTGCGGGCAGTCAGGTGATGGGCAGCACTGTGTAGCACTGGGGCATTCATGTATTGGCAGCCGCGGGCGGGGCATCCAGGTAATGGCCAGCCCTGCGCAGTCGGTAGGGCATCCCTGCGGGCCATCCAAGGTAATGGCAAGCCCTGCGGCAGTCAGGTATGGCAGCAAACTGTGTGGCATTCAGTATGTGCAGCACCGTGCGGTCAAGTCATTGGTAGGCAGCACTGTGGGCAGTCATGGTATGTGTCAGCATTGTTGTCAGCACTGTGGGCATCAGGTGTGGCTGCACTGAGGGCAGTCAGGTATGGCAGCACTGTGGGCAGACAGTTATGGGCAGCACTGCGGGCGAGACTAGTTATGGGCAGCATTGTGTGCCAGCACTGCGGCATCAGTGTGGCACACTGTGCAGCACTGCGGGCAGTCAGTGATGGGCAGCACTGTGGGCAATTCATGTATGGGCAGTCATGTATGGTCAGCACAACGGCAGTCAGGTATGGGGCAGTCAGGTATGGGCAGCAACGGTGGGCAGTCAGTGATCGGCAGCATGGTGTCAGCACTGCGGGACCGTCAGGTAGGGCAGCACTGCGGGCAGACAGGAAATGGCAGCACTGCGGGCAACAGGTATGGGCAAGCAACTCTTGTCAGCTCACAGGGCAGTCAGGTAAGGGCAGCAACTAGCGGGCAGTCAGGTATGGGCACACTGTGTCCACACTGCGGCATCAGGTTATGGGCAGCACTGTGTGCAGCACTGTTGGGCAGTCATGAGCTGTGGCACACAGCGCGTCCAGGGGTAGGTCAGCAGCTGTGTCAGCACTCGGCAGTCAGGAAATGGGCTAACCTGTGTCAGCACTGCTGGGCATCAGGCGGGGGGCAGCACTGCGGGCAGTCAGGCGTGGGCCACATGGTGTCAGCACTGCGTGCGAAGTCAGGGTATGGGAAGCGACTGTGGGCAGTCAGGTAATGGGCAGCATGTTGTCAGCACGGGCGGGCAGCAGGTATGTCACACTGTTTCAGCACTGCGTCAGTCAGTATGGGCGAGCACTGGTGGGCAGTCATGTATTGGCAGCACGGTGGGCATCAGGTATGGAGCAACATGGTGTCCAGCACTGTGGCAGGTCAGGTATGGCAGCACTGCGGGCATCAAGGTATTGGCATCACTGTGGGCAGTCAGGTTTGGGCAGTCAGGTATGGTCAGCACTGTTGGCAGTCAGGTATGGGAAGCACTGTGGCATTCAGCGTATGGTTCATCATGGGTGTCAGCAACTGTGGCAGTCAGGTATGGCAGCAATTGTTCATCACTGCGGTCATACAAGGTATTGGGCAGCACTGTGGCATTCAGGCGTGTGGCAAGCACTGCAGGTCAAGTCAGGTTGTGGCAGCATGGTGTCAGCCAGTCTGCGGAAAGTCAGTAAGGGCAGCACTTGTCAGCACTGCGGGCAGTCAGGTATGGGCAGCACTGTGGCTGTCAGGTTTGGTCATCTTTGTGTCAGCACTGCGGGCAGTCAGGTATGGGCAGCACTGTGGGGCAGTCAGGTATGGCAGCACTGTGGCAGTCAGGTATGGGCAGCCTGGAGGCACACTGTGGGCATTCATGTATGATGGCAGCACATGCGGGCAGTCAGGTATGGGCAGCACTGCGGGCAGTAAGGTATGGGCAGCACTCCTGCGGCAGTCATGTTATGGGACAGCACTGTGGCAGTCAGTAATGTAGGGCAGCATGGTGTCATCACTGTGGGCAGTCAGGGTATGGGGTGCAGGCACTGTTGGCATGTCAGGTATAGGCAGCCTGGTGTTCCAGCACTGTGGGCTAGTCAGGGGGATGGTGGCAGCAGTTGTGTCAAGCACTGGCGGGCCAGTCCAGGATAGGGCTAGCACTGGCGGGCAGTCCGTTTATTGGCACAACTGTGGGCGTCAGGTGTGGGCAGTCAGTGTGTGCAGTCATGTATGTGCATCAGGTATGGGCAGGATGATCGGGGTATAGGGCAGGTTGCGGGTACCGGCAGCAGCGTGGCAGACAGGTATGGGAGCATGGAGTCGAGCACTGTTGGGCAGTCAGTATGGGCACGCACTGAGCGGCAGTCAGGTAAGGGACAGCATTTGTGACAGCACTGTGGGCAGTCAGTTATGGTCAGGCAGTGTGTCACACTGTGGCACGTCCAGGTATCGGGCAGCACGCGGCAGTCAGTATGGCAGCATTGTTTCAGCACTGCGGGAAGTCAGGTATGTCATCTTTGTGTCCGCACTGTTGGGCAGTCAAGGTATGTGCAGCACTGCGGCATCAGGTATGGCTAGCATTGTGTCAGCACTGCGAGGCAGTCATGGTATTGGGCAGCACTGCGGGCATCATGGTATGGGCCATCATTGTGTCAGCACCTGGGGCAGTCAGGTATGGGGCAGCACTGCTGCAGTCAGGTATGGGGCAGCACTGTGCAGCACTCGGTCAGTCCGGGTGGCACCGACTGGGGCAGTCAGGTATGGTCAGGCACTGGGGCATCAGGTATGGGCAGCACTGCGGGCAGTCAGGTAGGGGCAGCACTGTGTCACACATGTCGGAGGGCAGTCAGGTGTGGGGCAGCACGCGGGCATTCAGTGTAATGGGGTCAGCACTGGTGCAGTCGCAGGTATGGGCAGCACTTGTGTTCAGCACTTCGAGCAGTCATTGTTGTGGCAGCACTGTGGGCAGTTTGCAGGTATTGGTCAGCACTGCGGCAGACAGGAGTGGAGGCAGCACAGGGGCATCAGGTATGAGGCACACTTGCGGGCCAGTCAGGTATGGGGCAGCAATGTTGGCAGCACTGTGGGCAGTCAGTATGGGCCAGCACGGCGGCAGCACTGTGGGCAGTCAGGTATGGGCAGGCACTATGGCGGGCAGTCAGTATTGGTCAGCCACTGTGGGCAGCAGCGTGGCAGTCACTGTGGCAGTCAGGTGTGGGGCAAGTCACTGTGGGCAGTCAGGTGTTGGGCAGCAACTGGTGGCATCATTGGCGCAACTGGTGGGCATCAGTATGGTCAGCACTGTGTCCATCACTGGTGGGCATTCAGTATGGGCAGCCCTGCGGTCAGTCAGGTAAGGGCAGCATGTTGTCAGCACTGTGGGCAGTCAGGTAGGGGCAGAAAACTTGGGCAGTCAGGTAGGGGCACCCTGGGGGAGTCAGTAGGGGGCAGCACTGTGGGCAGTCAGGTGGGGGCGCACTGGGGGGCATCGGGGTATGGGCAGCCGTGGGCAGTCAGGTATGGGCGCTGTACTGTAGTTTAGACCAGAGATTGTTTTATGGGATGAGGACCAAATGGTGTAAAATGTTGGTCTTGGTCAAAACAGGAAAAAAAAAGCCATTTTGGGCACTTTGTTGGTCCCCATAAAAATCTCTTCCCGGGAAAATTTTATGACCTTTCAGTTGTCTTCACATTTGTCGCCCCTGTCACAGACGATCGTCCTCTCTCCATTTCACAGGACTGCACAGCCCTTCTTGCACTTCTGCGCACTCGCCCCGGTGCGCCCCCTTTGTCAATGCAAAAAGGGGTTTTTTGGCGGTAATAACTAGCGAGCGTTACATCGGGCCTGTATTCGGGTTTTCCCTTCCATGGTGTAAAAAGGGCCGAGCAAAAACCAAACCCCCGGGCCCCTCGGGAAACATTTTGCGAAATCCGCATGGGGTACACGCAGGGCACCTACAGAAGCCAAGGCTTTTTTGGAATTGGCAAAAGATGGCCTCCTGATGACTTAAGGGAGTCCCCCCCATCGACATAGCACCCAAAACACAGGGCCAGGTGGCCTGCATGGCGGCCGGCTTCTCTCCCGTAGGCTCATGGGAACAATGGACCGCGCACCCGCCATAGGATTCTCTGGTCATTTACTGTTTGCTGTTCCTGGGTATTGTCCTTTAGGTCTTATAGAATATTTGGACCTAAGCCGTCGTTCTGCCCCTCCCTCCAACCACTTATATGTCACCCAAAAATATAGGAATACCGCAGGTACGTGTTAGTTAGGTTTACACCCAAATTCTACCATTTACTTTCCAAATAATACCGCCATATAGAATTGAAATACTACTACTACATAAAACCTAAACATTCTATACTATTCTGCAATTCAATGGTCAAATAAAACAGTGTCCAAATAATGCAAGGTCTATATAATACCTCCATATTTGTATTTCCATATAGTGCACACATAACATTGTTGTCTATTTCCACATACAATACCGCCAACACGGCTCAAATTAACAAAAATCACCCAGTGTTGAAATAATACCACCATACTATGCCCACATAATACCTCCATGTAATATCAAAATAATACTGCCATATAGTGGTCACATAGCACTCTTATATATTTCCCCATAACCAACTGCCATTTAGTGCTCAATTAATACCATAATTCAGTGTCTAGATAATACTGCCACACAATGCTTATATAATACCTCCAAGTAGTACTAATATAATACTACCATATAGTGGTCACATAGAACAATTATATATTTCCCACACAATATCGGCATTCAGTGCTCAAATAAAATAAATCATCCATCGTCCAAATAATTCAACCGTACAATGCCCTCGTAATAGCTCTATATGGCGGCATTATTTGTGAATTACATGCACTATGTAGTGCCCACATAAAACTTAAACATTCCATATAATTCTGCCCTTCAATGCTCAAATAAGTGTCCAAATAAACCAAGGTCTATATAATACCTCTATGTAGTATTAAAATAGTATTACCATATAATGCACACACAATACCGCCAACAATCATTCAGAATCAAAATAATACCGCCATACAATACCCACATAACATCTCCTGGTAGTATGAAAATAGTCCTGCTATACAGTGTCCACATAACACTATGATATACATTTCACACACAATACTGCCACTTACAGTTCTAATAAAGCTGTAATTTAGTCTCTGAATAATACCGCCATACAATGTCTAAATAGTAATGTCCCTGGTAGTCTAGGGCAGTGATAGGTCAGGGGCTCAGGGTGGGACTAGAAGGCTGCAGGGGGCTCTGGTTGTCCTGTGCAGAGACTTACAGGGGGGTCCTACTTGATAAGCGGCGTCTCCGGCACCAGCCTGTCCCTACACGAGCTCCAGACAAGCGCTGGGTCGCCGGAGGTTGAGAGGCCGCCCGCCACCGTTTCTATACTTTACATTTAAAAATAAAAGAAAGTTTAGTTTGTATTTGAAGCAAGAAGACATTTATTTTAGGAAATGGGACCTTTTTCCTTGTCCGGGAGCAATGACAACAAGGCGGCTGGCGGGGCGGTGGCATCGGTGGGCGTCCTGCCCCGGCGTCGCCCCTCGCCCTCATGGCTGGCTCGGCTTATAGATACAGATGAAATGCATCCTCTGCACGCAGCTCAGCTGATCCCAGAAGGGTCCACCTGGAGAGAGAAACATCAGAGGGAATACTGCCCGGGCCACACATATCACAGAGTACTGCACCCAGGGGTCCCAGCTTTACTGAGGGAAGGGGTGGGCTGTGACAGGGAGGGGTCCACATCCCTGGTGATCTATGGTGGTAATGTTTAGGGCAGTAAAAGGGAACAGTTTGTATTCCTGGTTGTCTAGGGCACTAAGAGGCTAATGCTAGTAAGCCTGGTGGTCTAGGGTGGTAAAGGGGTTAATATGGGCATCCCTGGTGCTGTAGTGTGGTCAAGGGGTTAATATGGGAATCCTTGGTGCTGTAGTGTGGTCAAGGGGTTAATATGGGAATCCTTGGTGCTGTAGTGTGGTGAAGGGGTTAATATGGGAATCCTTGGTGCTGTAGTGTGGTGAAGGGGTTAATGTGGGCAACCCTGGTGCTGTAGTGTGGTGAAGGGGTTAATGTGGGCAACCCTGGTGCTGTAGTGTGGTGAAGGGGTTAATGTGGGCAACCCTGGTGCTGTAGTGTGGTGAAGGGGTTAATGTGGGCATCCCTGGTGCTGTAGTGTGGTGAAGGGGTTAATGTGGGCATCCCTGGTGCTGTAGTGTGGTGAAGGGGTTAATGTGGGCATCCCTGGTGCTGTAGTGTGGTGAAGGGGTTAATGTGGGCATCCCTGGTGCTGTAGTGTGGTGAAGGGGTTAATGTGGGCAACCCTGGTGCTGTAGTGTGGTGAAAGGGGTTTAATGTGGGGGAACCCCGGTGCTTTTTAGTGTGGTGAAAGGGGTTAAAGGGGGGCCAAACCCGGGCTGTAGTGTGGTGAAGGGGGGTTTAAAGTGGGGATCCCTGGGGTGTGTGTGGGGAAGGGGTTAATGTGGGCAACCCCGGGGCTGTAGTGTGGGGAAGGGGGTTAATGTGGGCAACCCTGGTGCTGTAGTGTGTGAAGGGGTTAAAAGGGCAACCCTGGTCTGTAGGGGGTGAAGGGTTAAAAAGGGAAACCCTTGTGTTTGTAGTGGGGGAAAGGGGTTAAGGGGGGCAACCCTGGGCGTGTGTGGTAAAGGGGGGAAATAAAGGCAACCTGGTGTGTAGGTGGTGAAGGGGTTAATAGGAATCCTTGGTGGTAGTGTGGTAAAGGGGGTTAATAGGGAATCCTTGGTGCTGTGTGTGGTGAAGGGGTTTAAAATTGGGCACCCCTGGTGCTGTAGTGTGGTGAAGGGGTTAATGTGGCCATCCCTGGTGCGTGTGTGGTAAGGGGTTAAATTTGGGAAACCCTTGGTGCTGTGTGTGGTAAAGGGGGTTAATGTGGACCCCGGGTTCTGTGTGGGGTGAAGGGGGTTAATGTGGCATCCCTGGTGCTTTTGGGGGTGGGGGGTTTTTGGGGCCATTCCTGATGGCAGGGAAATTAGGAGCACAGCAGTCACTTATTTACCTTCAAAGTTCAGGCAAAAGTTTTTGTGACACCAAAAGTTTTGAGAATCCCGCCAGGTTTTCGGGAAAGTTTAATGGAGATCCGTCAGCCCAAGCGTTCCCTGGGGGCAAGATAGAGTTTTTTAAAAAACACACGGGCCCCCTGAGCCTGCCCCAGCCTCCCCTGAGCCGCCCCCGAGGTCCCCCCTGGGCCTGCCCCCCGAGCGTGCCCCCTGAGCCTGCCCCCTGTGCCTGCCCCCTGAGCCTGCCCCCTGAGCCTGTCACCTGAGCCTGCCCCCTGAGCCTGCCCCCTGAGCCTGCCCCCTGAGCGTGCCGCCTGGGCCTGCCCCCTGAGCGTGCCCCCTGGGCCCCCCCCTGAGCCTGCCCCCGGGGCCCTCCCCCCGGCCTGCCCCTGGCCTTCACCTGAGCCTCCCCCCTGACCCTCCCCCTGACCTGCCCCCCTGAGCGGCCCCCGGGCCTCCCCCTGACGTGCCCCTGGGCCTGCCCCCTGAGCCTGCCCCCTGGGCCTGCCCCCTGGGCCTCCCCCGGCCCTGCCCCCTAGCCTGCCCTGAGCGGTCACCTGAGCCTCCCCCCTGGCCTGCCCCCTGACGTGTCCCTAGCGTGTACCTGGCCGCCCCCGGGCTGTCACCTGACCCTCCCCCCTGAGGTGTCCTGAGCTGCCCCCCGGGCCCCCCCCCCCGAGCCTCCCCCGGCGTGCCCCCGAGCCTGCCCCCCGAGCGTGCCGCCCGAGACTGCCCCCTGAGCGAGCGTGCCGCCTGAGCGTGCCCCCTGAGCGTGCCGCCCGAGCGTGCCCCCTGAGCGTGCCGCCCGAGCGTGCCCCCTGAGCGTGACCCCCGAGCGTGACCCCCGAGCGTGACCGCCTGAGCGTGCCCCCTGAGCGTGCCGCCTGAGCATGCCCCCGAGCCTCAGGAACCTTGTCTTATGGAGACTCACCCTCTCTGTGTTGGCTCCGGTCCAGAGCTTGTCACCAAGGAATCCCTTTGAGCGGGCCAGGGCCACGGGAAACCCGTTTGTGCCCCTCACTCTACACTGGAAAAGGTGAGCGGGGGCCAAGAGGGATGGCAATGGTTCGTTTGTGGAGAAGGGTAAATGGCACAATGTCAACTGCAATACCAGACTTAACCCAAGGACAAGGGAGGCGCTGTAACCTTATATAATGAATGGGATAAGCTGCAATACCAGACCCAACCCAAGGACAAGGGTGGCGCTGTAACCTTATATAATGAATGGGATAAGCTGCAATACCGCCCCAAACCCAAAGGCAAGGAGGGCCCTGAAAACCTTTAAAAGAATGGGATAAGCTGCAATAAACCAGGACCAATCCCCCAAGGAAAGGGTGGCGCGTAACCTTATAAAATGAAGGGGAAAAGCTGCAAACCAGACCCACCCCAAGGACGGGGGGGCCTGAAACCCTTTAAAAGGGTGGGAAAAATGCAATTCCGCCCAACCCAAGGCAAGGGTGGGCTTAATAATGGGTTGGAGATGTAGGTATCAGGGGGGTCAGTCTGGGTTTTGTTTTGGTTTGGGGGTCTGGCGGGGGTCGTTTTATTCTGGGGCCTGTATTAGTTTCGGAACACTGGGTCTCCATTAGTCGGGAGGTCGGGTTGGGGGGGTCTGTTTTGGTCAGTGGGTTGGTAGGGGTTGTTTTGGTTTAGGGGGTCTGGTCTGGAGTCTCTAATTATTCTGGGATCTGTATGAGTTTTGGAGCATTGATCTGGTTCTCCATTAGTTAGAAGGTCTAGGCGGAGGTCTGTCGGGGGGGGTCTGTTTTGGTTTACAGGGTCTTTTCTTATTCTGGTTTCTGTTTTAGTTTTGGGTCTGATTTTGGGTTTTTTAAAAGGGGCCGGTCTGGGGCTTTTTGGTTGCGGGGCACTGATCTGGGTCTCCATTAGTTAGAAGGTCTAGGCGGGGGTCTGTCGGGGGGTCTGTTTTGGTTTACAGGGTCTTTGCTTATTCTGGTTTCTGTTTTAGTTTTGGGGTCTGATCTGGGTCTCCATTAGTTAGAAGGTCCGGTCTAGGGCCTGTTTTGGTTTCGGGGCACTGATCTGGGTCTCCATTCGTCCAGGAGGACTAGTTAGTAGTCTGTATGAGTTTAGTGAGTCTGGTGTCTGTACTTATTATGGAGTCTGAATTAGTTTTGGAGCATTGACTTGGATTTCCATTCGTCCAGGAGGTCTAGTTAGTGGTCTGTATCTGTTTAATTGGTCTGGGGTCTGTACTTATTCTGGGGTTTGTATTAGTTTTAGAGCATTGATCTGAGTCTCCATTAGTTAGAAGATCTAGTCGGGGGTCTGTACGTGTCTTTTGGGTCTAGTCAGGGATCTGTTTTGGTTTCCGGGCACTGATCTGGGTCACCATTCGTCCAAGGGTCGGGTTGGTCGGGGGTTTAGGGGGTCGGGGGTCTGTACAGTATTGGGGGGGTTTTATTAGTTTTAGAGCTTGTCTAGTCCCCGTTGAACAAGGTCTAGTCGGGGTTTTTTTTGGTTTAGGGGTTCGATTTTGGGGGTCGTAATGATTTGAGTCTGTATTAGTTTTGGAGCATTGATTTGGATCTCCATTTGTCCGGGAGGTCTAGTAAGGGGTCTGTTTTGGTTGGGGGTTGATCTGGGTCTGATCAGTGTAAATCCCACTGGGTCCCTTAGTCAGAAAAATTGGTAGGAGTTTGTCTTCATGTTGGTGTGCTATAATGTGGATCATGTGATGGAAATGCTGAAGGTTGGGGCTATGTCCAACATAATCAGATGGGCACAATGTAGTTATAATTTCTATGTCACTTTTCAGAAGCTCCCTATTTTCTGGTTTGGGTAATCTAAGAGAATTTTGCACCATGTATCCCCAGCGTGTAAAGCACCTATCATGTTCGTCAGTGCTCCCCTCTCCCCCTCCGGTCCCCCAAAACCCCCTTGGCAAATACAAGGGGGCAATAGCCAGATGGGCCCCCAGCCATCTTTACACGGACTTGGAAAGAATTTTGGGGGTTCGGTCTTCTGACATGGATATTTCCCTTCTATGGATAGTGACCCTGAAGATTTTGGCTCTTTGTGGTGTCGCCCAAATAGGGTTCCTACATAGAAAGGATGGATTCAGGGTCTGACAACCATGATGTCTATTCATGGGGACTGGTTTGGGTTAATTAAGTACTAAGATATCACAACTTACCTTGTGATCCTTGCAGAAATATTAAAGAGAGCAACAATAGAGACATCACGCGGGACATGGTCAGTCCTAAGAGCGTAGAGAAAAATGAAGGGTTATATTCTGTTACTTTACCTAATTTTATACTGAGATTTCATAGCTCTGGACTGTAAGATAGAGTGTACCCCCCCAAACCCTGGCCCCCAAAGGGCCAGGGATACCAAAAGGGCCCAAACCCTCCATGTAACCCCCAAAGGTTATAAACCTGAAGCCAAGTACAAGGATCTGTTTTTCTATCACAAAAAAACCCCAAAGCCCTACTATTAAGCTATCTCATAGGGGGTGGACTTGAATCTGTTTTAAAGGGCCCCAAGAACTCGAGTCAGACTTGGACCCCATAAGTCTCCATATGACTCATCTTCTCATTGGATCTCATAACTTTTGTAAATTATTTCTACGGAACCTTTAGATGGGTCATTGTTGTTCCTGACCATTGCCCCCCATGTGAAGGAGCCACAGACCCATGTGTAATTCTAGATACCTAGAATGTAAGGGGGAATCCAACATGCCTCCCCCTTTCTTCCCCCAAACGAGAGGGTTGTTATTTAAAATATCCCATAAAAATTTTGTTTCTTTAGAAGTGTAGGCCACCTTAGTAAATTAGTTAAATATTAATTAATAAAGTCAAATGGTGTTTTTACTAAAGAAGACCATGAAGACCAGTCACCTTCGATTTATGGTCAAGGCAGACACTTAAATTATAACATTGAAGGGTAATCAGTTAGAAAACCCATTATCCAACAGGGAGTACTTAGGTAATGGAGGGGAGAATAGCTGATGGGGCCCCCTTGGTATATGGTTGATCATTGCTGGTCCCAAAGGAGGGAAGGAGAAGACCCTTCTAATACAATGGGTTGTCCAAAGACATAGAAATGAGCAGAAGTAGAGGCAGCAGCTTCCTACCTGAATGTCTTGTTCTTCTACTTTCTGCCCGGAGGGTGTGGATACTTTATATACCTCTGTAACATCTCAAGGTCCAATCAAACGTTCGCGCTGAGATTCACGATATTTGTCTTGTTATAGTAAAAATAAAAAATGGCAGAGTTTCTGCAACCCCATTGGCAAACACAATGTGTAAGAAAAATCCCCCTTTCACCAGTTGTAAAACTTTGAAGAGCGGAGGGGGTGGGGGGTGGGGGAAATTTTGGGGACTTTTACCCTGCAAATAAAAAAAAAAATGTCAGGCTTGTGGTATAAACAGCACCTACTCATCCTCAAAGCAGAGAGCTGCACATAACCCTCGGTGTGATGCATGGAGCTTTTGAATAGATCTTCCTCAGCTTCCAGCTGCTGTAAAATATTCACAAACCTCCTCAGACCCCAAAGATCCATCTAGTGTGAAAAAGTAGGCAAAGGGAGAGGAGGGGATGCAGATTGTCCCCCATATAGGAGATAGAGAGGAGGGGATGTAGATGTAGGTTGTCTCCCCATATAGGAGATAGAGAGGAGGGGATGCAGATGTAGGTTGTCCCCCAGTATAGGAGATAGGAGGGGATGCAGATGTAGGTTGTCCCCCCATATAGGAGATATAGAGGAGGGGATGTAGATGTAGGTTGTCCCCCCCCTTTTAGGATTTTATAGAGGAGGGGATGTGATTGGGTTTTCCCCCCCCCCCATATAGGAGATATAGAGGAGGGGATGTAGATGTAGGTTGTCCCCCCATATAGGAGATAGATAGGAGGGGATGTATATGTAGGTTGTCCCCCAGATAGGAGATATAGAGGGGATTATGAGGTAGGTTGTCCACCATATAGGAGATAGAGAGGAGGGGATGTAGATGTAGGTTGTCCCCCAGTATAGGAGATAGGAGGGGATGTAGAGTAGTTGTCCCCCAAAAGGGAAAAGAGGGGGGATGAGATTGGTTGTCCCTCGTATGTAGATAGAAAGGAGGGGGACCCAATGTAGGTTGTCCCCCTGTATAGTAGATAGAAAGGAGGGGATGTAGATGTAGGTTGTCCCCCATATAGGAGATAGAGGAGGGGATGTAGATGTAGGTTGGCCCCCAGTATAGGAGATAGGAGGGGATGTAGATGTAGGTTGTCCCCCATATAGGAGATATAGAGGAGGGGATGCAGATATAGGTTGTCCCCCAGTATAGGAGATAGGAGGGGTTTCCCCGATGTAGGTTGCCCCCCCAGTATAGGAGTAGAGAGGGGGGATGCGTTTGGGGTTGTCCCCCTTTAAAAAGGGATGGAGGGATGCAGATGTGGTTGTCCCCCCCAATATAGGAGATATGGGGGAGGGGTGAGCTGTGGGTTCCCCCCCGTATAAGTGGGGGGGAGGGGGTTTGTAGGTTGTCCCCCAAAAGGAGATAGAGAGGGGGGATGTAGATTAGGTTGTCCCCCTATGGGGAAAAGGGGGAGGGGATGTTGATGTAGGTTGGCCCCCAGTATAGGAGATAGGAGGGGATGTAGATGTAGGTTGTCCCCCATATAGGAGATATAGAGGAGGGGATCAATTGGGGTTGTCCCCAGTTTAGGAGTAGGAGGGAGTAGATTAGGTTGGCCCCCATATAGGGATAGGGGGGGTGTAGATTAGGTTGTCCCCCAATATAGGAGATATAGAGGAGGGGATGCAGATATAGGTTGTCCCTGTAAGTGTTAGAGAGGAGGGGAGCAGAGTGGTTTCCCCCGTATAGGAATAAGAGGAGGGGAGCAGAGTAGGTTTCTCCCAGTATGGGAAATAGGAGGGGATCAGATGTAGGTTGTCCCCCAGTATAGGAGATAGGAGGGGTGCAATATGGTTGCCCCCCAGAAAAGGAGATAGGAGGGGATGCAGATGGGGTTTGTCCCCCGTATGGGAGTAGGGGGGGGAGCAGATGTAGGTTGTCCCCCATATAGGAGATAGGAGGGGATGCAGATGTAGGTTGTCCCCCAGTATAGGAGATAGAGAGGAGGGGATGCAGATGTAGGTTGTCCCCCAGTATAGGAGATATAGAGGAGGGGATGCAGATGTAGGTGGTCCCCTAGTTTTAGGAGAGGAGGGGATGCAGATGTAGGTTGTCCCCCAGTATAGGAGATAGGAGGGGATGCAGATGTAGGTTGTCCCCCAGTATAGGAGATAGAGAGGAGGGGATGCAGATGTAGGTTGTCCCCCAGTATAGGAGATAGGAGGGGATGCAGATGTAGGTTGTCCCCCAGTATAGGAGATAGGAGGGGATGCAGATATAGGTTGTCCCCCAGTATAGGAGATAGGGGGGGGTGCAGTGATAGGTTGTCCCCTATGGAGAATAGGGGGGGATGCAGATGTAGGTTTCCCCCCAGTAAGGAGAATAGAGGGGGGGTTTGCGAAGTAGGTTTCCCCCCGGGTTTAGGAGATAGGGGGGAGCAGCTGTGGTTTCCCCCGTAAGGAGATAGGGGGGGTGCAGCTGAAGGTTGTCCCCCATATGGAGATTAGGGGGGGATGCAGATGAAAAGGTTGTCCCCCTTTTTAAATTGATAGAAGGGGGGATGCAGATGTAGGTTGTCCCACCGTATAGGAGATAGGGGAGGGGTCAGATGTAGGTTGTCCCACCGTATAGGAGATAGAGAGGAGGGGATGCAGATGTAGGTGTCCCACCGTATAGGAGACAGAGAAAAGGGGATGCAGCTGTAGGTTGTCCCCCTGTATAGTAGATAAAAAGGAGGGGAGCAGCTGTTTTTTTCCCCCCAGTATAAATAGAGAGGAGGGGACAGTGAGGTTGTCCCCCAGTATAGGAGATAAAGATGAGGGGATGCAGATGTAGGTTGTCCCCCAGTATAGGAGATAGAAGGGGATGCAGATGTAGGTTGGCCCCCAGTATAGGAGATAGAGAGGATGGGGATGCAGATGTAGGTTGTCCTCCAGTACAGGAGATATAGAGGAGGGGATGCAGATGTAGGTTGTCCCCCAGTATAGTAGATAGAGAGGGGGGGATGCAGAGTGGTTGTCCCCCCTGTATGTGTGAAGGGGGGTGAAATGTAGGTTGTCCCCCTGTTTAGTGATAGGAGGAGGGGATGAGTTAGGTTGCCCCCCCCGTATAGGGATAGGGGGATGCAGATGTAGGTTGTCCCCCAGTATAGGAGATATAGAGGAGGGGATGCAGATGTAGGTTGTGCCCCTGTATAGTAGATAGAGAGGAGGGGATGCGAGTGGGTTTTGGGCCCCTGTATAGTAGATAGAGAGGTGGGGGATGCAGATGTAGGTTGTCCTCCAGTACAGGAGATATAGAGGAGAGAGATGCCGCTTTCATTGAACCACCATAATCTGCACTTTCTTTTCTCTCTGTGGCCACTGGGTACTGCCAAGTCAAGAGACGGCCCGAGCTTTAGCATAAGGGACTGAGGAGGAGCTCCAGCCTTGTACAAAGGTTTGAAATTTCCCTTTAAATTAAGTCAATATTAATGAAATTTAAAAAAAGCCGTTTCTTACTTATGGGCTGAATCAAAAAAGAAAAAGCTTTAAAAGAATAATCCAGGGTGGTAACCATGTCCAAAAATATCACCTGGGTGTCCTTCCTCGACTGACAGAGAAAAATGTCCATGGGGAATTCCATGATCATATCTGTAAGCAATTCTGGACATGTGGTCAGGGTAAAACTATTGATGCCCCAAGCAGAACCAGTAAAACTGAAGCCAAATTCATTGAATTGCCTGGTAAGTATGGGGCAAAGGACTGGAGAGGAATTGGGCATGTTGAATTTGGCACCATAGAGGTCTGAAGAAGGGACAGGAGAGCCTGGAGGAGAAAAGAGCAGCCTGGAGGGGGACCAAAAGGGTTTTAAGGGCCAGAGGGTCTAAAGGGGGACAAAGGGGTCTGGAGAAGGAAAAAGGCGTTTTTGGGGGGGGCAAGGGGTCTGAAGAGGAACCTAGGATTCTGGAGGGAACAAAGGGGTCTGAAGTGGGACAGTGGAGTCTTTAGGGGGCAAAGGAGTCTGGAGGTGAGAAAGAAATCTGGAGGAGGATAGAGGAGTCTGAAGGTTAACAAAACAGTCTGGATGGGTACAGAAGAGTCGGGAGGAGGAAAGATGAGTCTCGAAGGGGACAGAGGAGTCTCGAAGGGGACAATGCAGTCTGGAGGAGGACACTGGAGTCGGACACTGGAGTCTCGAAGGGGGACAGTGGAGTCTTTAGGAGACAAAGGAATCTGAATGAGGATAGAGGAGTCTGGGAAGGAAAGAGAGTCTGAAGGTGGACAAAACATTCTGGAGGGAGGACAGAGAGATCTGGATGGAGGACAGAGGAATACGGTGGGGGCATAGGGTATGAGGATGGATAGAGGAGTATGGAGTGGGACAGAAGAGTATGGAGGGAGGACAGAGAGATCTGGATGGAGGACAGAGGAATATGGAGGGGGCATAGGGTATGAGGATGGATAGAGGAGTATGGAGTTGAACAGAAGAGTCTGGAGGGAGGTAGAGGACAGAGGAGTCTGGAGGGAAGACAGAGGAGTCTGAAGGAGGATAGCAGAGACTAGAGGGGGATAAAGGAGTCTGGAGAGGAGACAGAGAAGACTAGAGGAGGAACGAGGAGTCTGGAGGAAGAGGACAGAGGGGTCTGGAGGAAGAGGACAGAGGGGTCTGGAGGAAGAGGACAGAGGGGTCTTGAGGAAGTTGTCAGAGGGGTCTGGATGAAGATGACATAGGTGTCTGGAGGAAGTGGACATAGGAGTCTGGAGGAAGAGGACATAGGAGTCTGGAGGAGGACAGAGGAGACAGAAGAAACTAGAAGGGGCAGAGGAGTCTGAAGAAAGACAGAATGATCTAAAGGGGACAGCAGAGAGTGGAGTGGTTTGAGATGAGTGTGCATGTATATGGTGAGGGAAGAGGGTGTTGTCATGTATCTTATGTGCTTTGTCTATGCATCTGTAGAGTCCTCTGACACATACTAGATTTCTTTCACATCACATACCCATAGGGGGTCATAGTGGTATGTTGTCCTTGAAGCAAAGTTTTTCACATTGGTATATACATATATTGAAGAATAGAGAAAAGAGAGATTATGTCTAGTTTATATTGCATTTGACAGACCTTGGTTGAGCCTAAAATGTTTTATACATATTTTGTGTGTGGTTCACAGTGTTAGTTGACAGGTGATTGCCTGTGAGCGGGAGGTTTGCTGGGCGTTGAGCGTATGGCTGAGGTTTGCTGGGCGTTGAGCGTATGGGGAG
This sequence comes from Phyllomedusa bahiana, assembly GCA_025379985.1. Taxonomy (NCBI): domain Eukaryota; kingdom Metazoa; phylum Chordata; class Amphibia; order Anura; family Hylidae; genus Phyllomedusa; species Phyllomedusa bahiana. The sequence continues at coordinate 26,192 of JAODAL010006349.1, read as the reverse complement.
GTTTGCTGGGCGTTGAGCGTATGGCGGAGGTTTGCTGGGCGTTGAGCGTATGGCCGAGGTTTGCTGGGCGTTGAGCGTATGGCCGAGGTTTGCTGGGCGTTGAGCGTACGGCCGAGGTTTGCTGGGCGTTGAGCGTATGGCCGAGGTTTTTGGGCGTTGAGCTACGGCCCCGGTTTGCTGGGCGTTGAGCGTACGGCCGAGGTTTGTGGGCGTTGAGCGTACGGCCCGGATTGCTGGGGCGTTGAGCGTACGGCTGGGGGGATTGCTGGGCGTTGAGCGTACGGCCTGAGGTTTGATGGGCGATGAGTGTATGGGTGAGGTTTGCTGGGCGTTGAGCGTACGGCCGAGGTTTGCTGGGCGTTGAGCGTACGGCCGAGGATTGCTGGGCGTTGAGCGTACGGCTGAGGGTTGCTGGGCGTTGAGCGTACGGCTGAGGTTTGCTGGGCGTTGAGCGTACGGGGTGAGGTTTTGCTGGCGTTGAGCGTATGGCCGAGGTTTGCTGGGCGTTGAGCATTACGGCTGAGGTTTGTGGGCGTTGAGCGTACGGCTGAGGATTGCTGGGCGTTGAGCGTACGGCTGAGGTTTGCTGGGCGTTGAGCGTACGGCTGAGGTTTGCTGGGCGTTGAGCGTACGGCTGAGGTTTGCTGGGCGTTGAGCGTACGGGTGAGGTTTGCTGGGCGTTGAGTGTATGGGTGAGGTTTGCTGGGCGTTGTGCGTAGGGCTGAGGTTTGCTGGGCGTTGAGCGTACGGCTGAGGTTTGCTTGGCGTTGAGCGTAGGGCTGAGGTTTGCTGGGCGTTGAGCGTAAGGCTGAGGTTTGCTGGCCTTTGAGCGTACGGCTGAGGTTTGCTGGACGTTGAGCGTACGGCTGAGGTTTGCTGGACGTTGGGCGTATGGGTGAGGTTTGCAGGACGTTGGGCGTATGGGTGAGGTTTGCAGGACGTTGGGCGTATGGGTGAGGTTTGCAGGACGTTGGGCGTATGGGTGAGGTTTGCAGGACGTTGGGCGTATGGGTGAGGTTTGCAGGACGTTGGGCGTATTGGTGAGGTTTGCAGGACCCCGGGATGGATCCCACAGAGTCTCCCAGCAGGGTGACCAGCATCGGGAGGTCTTACTGGTTTCACCACCGGGGAAGTTGAGGGCTTTATGAAATTCTCATCTATATGATGTTCTCTTTATCTTGTTGGGAAGGTTATATACATGCAGCTTCATGAGGACATTCTGAGGGAGCAGCTTTCAGCCTGAGGAGTGGTGAGGTAAGTAAAGGGCAGCAGGTGGTTCCCAAAGATGTCCAGATGGTTTGGTGCAGCTGTTGGTTCAAATCCTCATGAGGTCACCTCCCTGGTGTGAAAATGGGCTGCATCGCTATGGTCTCGGTCTCCTCTGTAGAACCACAAAGCCCAGCACACCTGCTCTATGTATCTCTCCTGTATAGTAGGTGTCACCTCTGCAGCTCAGGGTCCGTTGTTTCTCTTTAGGCCGAGTTCTCAAGTTGCAGATGAAAAACATGACTCGCAGCAAATCAGAAACGGACGCGGTTTTCACAAAATTCAGGTGTTTTTTCTAAGTTGACCCCAATTTGTTTCGGATCAGAGAAAGCTTTAAAATCATCTTCATGAAAACAAACAATAAAGGTGGTGAAGACGAGCATAAACCATGGAGGAACTGAGGCTCCCCACAAACGCTGCAGGAATCACAGTCCCCTTCTGACCGAACTCTGAGGCATCTTCACCAAAAGACCAAACTCCTGAGGCCCTGAACGTGCTCCCATGCAGCTTTACTGACTTCCTGTAATTAGTGCATCAGGTGTCAGAACTGGGTGGAGAGCTCCTGACACAACCTGCTGGAGCTGAAGCCAGAAGCTGCAGACAGCGGCTCGGGCTTTGTTCACACGCTGCTGCTGCTGCTGTTTTTGCTGTTTGTTTTCCTTGACTCTGGGGCCCCGCTTTCTCGCTTTGGCCGTCACCGGGGTTCCCTGTTATTGGATTGGTCGGGTTTGTTTCTCTGGTTCTGATGGATACAGATGTGGGCACATACACTGCATTCGTTTTCCATTGGTGGACACTGTAACCCTATATAGTTTGCACAGATGGAAAAAAGTGCAACAAACGGTTCTTCCTTCCATCTGTCCAAATATAAAGGTAAGGTGGTGAAAGGGATAGCATCGCCATATACTGTGGCGCCGTCTCCGGGCATCGGAGTCAGAGTAGAGGGTAACGCACACGTTTAGGAACACGTTTTTATTGTAAGAAATGTATAAATCGGACGAGCGAACGTGATGTGAACCTGAGCCCAAAAGAGACGCAAGTGGTTTTGTAACAGATGAAATTGGAGTCATTTACAGGTTTGAGTTTCTTTTCATTGCTCACATTTTTATTGAGTTTTTGTTCTTTTTTTTTAACTGCAACATGTGAACCCGGCCTCAGACTGCTGCAATAATACACAAGGAGGCCGGGGCCTCAGGCTGCACTGCTGTTGAGTTTTTTTTCTCTATTTTTTACGTTTTACTTTTCGGTTTTTTTTTTTCATTTTATCTTCATTATTCTCATTTTTTTTAATATTTTTTGCTATTTTCAACTTTTCCACCTTTTTTTCAAATTTTTTTTTGTATTTTCTCTTCATTATTCTCTTTTTTTTTTTTTTTTTCTATTTTCCTCTTTGCTATGCCTCCCTTTTTTCCATGTTTTTGGCCAGATTTTCCTTTTTTTTATTGTATTTTTTTTCATTCTTTTTTTCCTTATTCTCATATATTTTTACACTTTTTCTTCTCTTTTTCTCTGCCTGCCTTCTATACTTTTTTCCATGTTTTTCCTTTTTTTCAATTTTTCTTTTTTTCATTCTTATCACTTTGATTTCCCCTTCATCTTTATTCTTTATTATTTTCTCCTTATTATTTAGTTTTATAATATTTTTTCTACTTTTACCTTTTGTCTGCCTAAACTTTTTTACATTTTTTTCCCTGTATATTTCCTTCATTTTTTCATTATTTTATATTAGACTTCATCCTTTCACAATCCTACTTTCTCTCTTCTTCTTTGCAGCTCTCGCTCTTCCACTTGTTATTTTCTTCACTCTTTCCATTCATTTTCCCTTTTTCATCTCATCATAGTTTTCTTTTCCTCTTCTTTCTGTTTCTTGAATATTCTTTCCCTTCTTTTTTCCTCTTATCCTTTTCTCTCCCTTTGTCCTTCCTCTCTTTCTTTGTTGGTTTTGGGCCCCACACATTCTCTCTCTCCATGCTTTTTCTAGTTGCTTCTTTGACTTTCATTATTACAGTGCGCTTTATGTGGAACCTTTTTATTTTCAGTGGGATGCGTTTGCCGCTGATTGACCAGTTCTATGGAGAACAGCATCTCACTTTACTACCGTAGTATGGAGAACAGTATCTCACTATACTACCGTAGTATGGAGAACAGCATCTCACTTTACTACTGTTGTAAATTAAGAATAAACTTTTATATTTTTTTTGGGGATTTTATTATTTTTGGAAAGACATGAAAAAGATGATAAAATGTTCCCCTCCTCAACCCGAATTTTTTAACCCGAGACACCAGGCCCAGGACTTGATCCCAGCAGGGCTCCTCCGATCCCACGGACACCGACGTGCTGAGCCTGAGTGCTGCGCCACCAGCCCCGGAAACCCAAGAATTCTCATAAACATGAACGGGGCTTTCTTTCCGGGGAGGGAAATGCTTGTGGCCTCATGGGCAACTTCCGAGCGGAGGGATCTCAGCCTGAGGTGTGGAGCAGTGGGTAAGGGCTGAGCAGGTCATCCCACAGACGGCGGCTTGTTCGCAGCGGCTCCTGGTTCGACTCCTGCATCGACTCCCGGCTGTGTCAGCAGAACAATGCCGCCGCCTTGTGGGTGACCTGACTCGGTGGAGAAGGCTCCTGGGGCTGAGCGCTCCCGCCAGGTGGTTATGGTGGGACCACGGTGCAGAAAAGGAGAGTTTTGAGCTGCTGGTCCCGGCAGCTTAGAGGTTTTCTAAGTCAAAGATCACAATTTTTTTTCTCTATAACGCCCTTGTTCCAACACTCCAGTGGTAGACCACATTTGGTAAGTCCGGGAGCCGCCTGCAATCACCGTTGGGGAGGCCGACGTGGGGATTCGAACCCACGGCGGATGGAAGCCTGTACCGACCGAACCTTCATGCAACCTTCAGTGACCGAGACCCAGAGCAGTGAGCCGTTCAGCTGCTCGACAACCTCCCCTGCTCGTCCGTTCCCAATGACCTCTCTCGTCCAAAGGGCTTTAGAGAGGCAACTTCCCTCCCCGGAGGGACACGCTCCAGAGCTGCTCCCATAGCTCAGGGGCTAAAGCTACACGGCTGATGGGGCTGGGAGTGCGGGGCCCAGGGTTCAAGACCTGAGTTGGATGCCAATGGTGGCTTATTATAATGTGATAGATACATTATTATTATAGATTCTAGATACATTATTGTTATATTATACTTTATTATTAGATTATAGATACTTTATTATATTATAGATGCATTATTATTCTAGATACATTATTATTATAGATCTATTATGATGATATCCTAGAGGCCGCACTGTTTGTGACCAGAGTGTTGTAAAACTGCTGACCCTCTTTGGGGCGACAGATTCGCTCTTTCTATTTTCTCCGTTTCTTCACTTCCCCGAAAATCTGAAATAAAAATAAAAATAAGAACAATATTGGTCTCAAATTCTTTTTTGGCGCCAGAGGATGAAGTTCTCGTTGGAGTCTGGATCTGTCAATGGCCAGACAAGCGCTTCACCAGAGGAAGGGTCCCCGGCGCCGCACGATCGCCGAGGCTCCGGAGGGATCACTGGCAGCAGAGAATGATTAGAGCAGTCGCTGACTAAAGACTCTGTACATCTGCGTCACTAGAAACAGCTACAATTCACTGCCTGAATCTTCAACTTCTTCCTATAAAAAAAAAAAAAAAAAAAAAAAAGGCAGGCAGACAAAAAAAGACGAAAAATTGTAAAAATATATGAGAACAATGAAAATACATACATTAAAAAAAGGAAAACCTGGCCAAAAACGTGGAAAAAAGGGAGGCGTAGCAAAGGGGAAAATAAAAAAAAATCAGCAGCTTGAGGCCGGGTTCACACGTTGCAGTTAAAAAAACAGAACAAAAACTCAATAAAAATGTGAGCAATGAAAAGAAACGCAAACCTGTAAATGACTCCAATTTCATCTGTTACAAAACCACTTGCGTCTCTTTTGGGCTCAGGTTCACATCACGTTCGCTCGTCCGATTTATACATTTCTTACAATAAAAACGTGTTCCTAAACGTGTGCGTTACCCTCTACTCTGACTCCGATGCCCAGAGACGGCGCCACAGTATATGGCGATGCTATCCCTTTCACCACCTTACCTTTATATTTGGACAGATGGAAGGAAGAACCGTTTGTTGCACTTTTTTCCATCTGTGCAAACATGTATAGGTTACAGTGTTCACCAATGGAAAACGTATGCAGTGTATGTGCCCACATCTGTATCCATCAGAACCAGAGAAACAAACCGAGCCAATCCAATAACAGGGGAACCCCGGTGACGGCCAAGCGAGAGAAGCGAGCTCAGAGTCAAGGAAAACAAACAGCAAAAACAGCAGCAGCAGCAGCAGCAGCAGCGTGTGAACAAAGCCCGAGCCGCTCTCTGCAGCTTCCGGCTTCAGCTCCAGCAGGTTGTGTCAGGAGCTCTCCACCCAGTTCTGACACCTGATGCACTAATTACAGGAAGTCAGTAAAGCTGCATGGGAGCACGTTCAAGGCCTCAGGAGTTTGGTCTTTTGGTGAAGATGCCTCAGAGTTCGGTCAGAAGAGGACAGTGATTCCTGCAGCGTTTGTGAGGAGCCTTGGTTCCTCCATGGTATATACTCGTCTTCACCTTCACTGCTATCTACAGCCACTTGTCTTCTATCAGCCAGTACTGCTGCCAGAGAACTGCTCTCCACATGCGCCCCGGTCTCCTTCCCTGGTGGCTCCGCTGCCTATTGGCATCTGTCTCTTAAGCCTTGGATGTTCATTATATCTCTGCTCATTGCAGCGGCATCGGGCCAGTGCGATGGGTATCTGCATTCCGCTCAACTCCTACGGTGTCGTCGTACTTGGACCGTATCCGTTATTATTACCGGGGAGCCTCGGATGCAAATGTTCATATTGTTTCTTTTCTCTATTATTAAAATCCATAAAAATAGAATTGCAAAAATTTAAAAATATGAATTTTTCTTATTTTTTTTATTTCATTTTACAAGTGTTTTTCACTCATTAGTCTCTGGATCAATCCAGAACCTAACGACAAGAGGGTTGCACAATGTGCGGCTACACTGCCGTGGGTGGCGGTTCCCTTGCTGCAGGATGGAAACAGAGCTGAACACCCGCATCGGTCTCTCTAGCAGGACTTTTTCTGTGAACGATGGGCAGCGCTTCTCTTCCTGAGTCATCAGGTTCTCCCAGGAGATGCTGGGGAAAGAACTGTAGGAACCAGTGCGCTACAAGGTCAGGCGCCCAGAAGGTTAAATGGGAGATATACAGTTCTACAACGGTGGCGGATAGAGAGAGAAGTGTACAGGCAGCAGCATCAGCCGCCGCCACTGGAATGGCAGGTACGGAAAAGAAGGCTAATATACCTATGGAGCAAATGTACCTAAATCTCAGGGGGATATAAGAAAATGTGTCCTCCATATCTACCCACCATAATGAAGAGGCGGGATCATTGGCATGGAGCTCTATGTCACACCAGGCAGGTCACCGGACCGGGATGTGATCCAGGAGCCTTTACACCTTGGGGCACCGTATACTCAGCCCTGGACCTGCCTCACCACTCCTCGGGTCACTGATTTACTCTCAGGACATGCTCATGAGACCACATGTATAGATATCTCCAGCCTCAACACGTCATGTTCATCTGAGACCACAAGCCTGGCTGGCTGAACCAGGTATGGCAAAGCTGCTTACCTCCAGCTTGGGAGTGCTCCAGAGGCCGTGGGATCGATCCCCGGGCCTGGCTCGTCACAGCTCTCTTGTCCTCCACAATTTTACAAATCTCTTGTCCAGTAACCAAGAATTCATGAGGCCAAGAAACAAAGGCTCCCCAGCAAGCAGTCGAGTGGCTCACTGCTTATGTGCTCAATCGCTCGTGGTGCCTGAAGGTACGAGCCGGTTCGAGCCCGGCGTGCGGTAGTTCAAGAACTAAGCGCAAAGGTCCATGATGGTGCGCCAACGTTCGAGAATGCTGTGCGAAAGGTTGAAAGGTTCGAGCCCGGTGCCTGAAGGTTTGCAATGGGCTTCCAGTTGGTGCAGGGCCGTGTCTCCCTGTTGCTCTCCGGGGAGTTGACCTGGTTGGCTGCCGGCTCAAATCCTCATGAGGTCACCTCTCTGGTATGAAAATGGGCTGTGGTGCTCATAACTAGTATGTGGAGTGGAAGGTCGGACGGTTCAAATCCTCATGAGGTCACCTCCCAGGTGTGGAAATGGACTGCGGTGCTCATAACTCCTCTATTGAGTGGAAGGTCAGATGGTCATTGATGATGTGTGAGGGGGGGTCCACCAATAAAGTAAAGGAGCATTATGGTGAAATAATCTTGTACAAGATTAATAACTAAGTCTCCTGGCTGTAAAAAGCTGGGAGATTTCTAAAACACATTTTTTTAATTAAAGTAAGTCGCAATAACACAGTTTTAATTTCCACCTTCCAACACTCTGTGTGCAGAGAAATCACCACCATGGACACACTTCATAACCAACTGTCTGACCTTCTACTCCACATAGGAGTTATAAGCACCACAGCCCATTTCCACACCAGGGAGGTGACCTCATGAGGATTTGACCAACCTTCCACTCCCCTGTAGGGGAGATATAGCACCACAGCCCATTTCCACACCAGGGAGGTGACCTCATGAGGATTTGACCAACCTTCCCTCCATGTAGGGGATATGAGCACCACAGCCCATTTCCACTCCAGGAGGTGACCTCATTAAAGGGTTTGACCAACCTTCCACTCCATGTAGGAGATATGAGCACCACAGCCCATTTCCACACCAGGGAGGTGACCTCATGAGGATTTGACCAACCTTCCACTCCATGTAGGAGATATGAGCACCACAGCCCATTTCCACACCAGGGAGGTGACCTCATGAGGATTTGACCAACCTTCCACTCCATGTAGGAGTTATGAGCACCGCAGCCCATTTCCACACCAGGGAGGTGACCTCATGAGGATTTGAACCAGCAGCTGCACTGAAATGTCAGGACATCTTTGGGCACCACCTGCTGCCCTTTACTTACCTCACCACTCCTCAGGCTGAAAGCTGCTCCCTCAGAATGTCCTCATGAAGCTGCATGTATATATCCTTCCCAGCAGGATAAAGAGAACATCATATAGATGAGAATTTCACGGAGACCTCACTTCCCCGGTGGTGAAACCAGTAAGACCTCCCGATGCTGGTCACCCTGCTGGGAGACTCTGTGGGATCCATCCTGGGGTCCAGCTCATTGCACATCAGTGTTGATGTCACTTCCCTTTATCTACAACAAGCGAAATTCATTTTACTTCTCCCCCCAAAAAATATTTTAAGTTTTATGAAAATAGTAGAAGTTGTGGGAAAAAACAGAATTCCTTAAAAAGCAAAGGTTTTCCATTGAAAGGACTGGAGCCCGCAGGGGATTGTATTGTAAATGCATGGAGAGAGCAGAATGTCCTGCATCACTCCCTATCATCTCTATGGTCTGGGTCTCCTCTGTAGAACCACAAAGCCCAGCACACCTGCTCTATGTATCTCTCCTGTATAGTAGGTGACACCTCTGCAGCTCAGGGTCCGTTGTTTCTCTTTAGGCCGAGTTCTCAAGTTGCAGATGAAAAACATGACTCGCAGCAAATCAGAAACGGACGCGGTTTTCACAAAATTCAGGTGTTTTTCTAAGTTGACCCCAATTTGTTTCGGATCAGAGAAAGCTTTAAAAACATCTTCATGAAAACAAACAATAAAGGTGTTTTATAATTCCTCACATACATATCTTCATTCTGCTGTGTGTGGCTCACGGGGTCAGTTGACAAGTGGTTGCATGTGAGCATTAGGTTTGCTGGGCGTTGAGTGTATGGGTGAGGTTTGCTGGACATTGGTTCTATGGGTGAGGTTTGCTGGGCATTGAGTGTATGTGTGAGGTTTGCAGGACATTGAGTGTATGGGTGAGGTTTGCAGGGCATTGAGTGTATGGGTGAGGTTTGCTGGGGGTTGAGTGTATGGTGAGGTTTGCTGGCTTAGTTATGGGTGGGGTTTTGCGGGGCTTATGTATGGGTAGGTTTTGCGGCTTTGGGGTGTATGGGTGAGGTTTGCTGGGGTTGAGGTAGGGGTGGGGTTTTTGCTGGGGTTGAGTGTATGGGTGAGGTTTGCGGCTTGATGTAGGGTGAGTTGCTGGGCATTGGGTGTATGGGGGATTTTGCGGGGCATGAGTGAAATGGTGGGGTTTGCGGGCATTGATTTGTATGGTAAAGTTTGGGGGCCTGAGTGTAGGGGGTGGGGTTTTGCTGGCTTGGGTTAGGGAGTTTGCTGGCTTTGGGAGTGGTAGGTGTGGGGTTTTGGCGACGTTAGGTTTAAGGGTAGGGTTGTGGGAGGTTTTGGTGAGGTTTTCTGGGGATTGAGTGATGGGTGGGGTTTTGCTGGGCTTGAGTATGGGGAGTTTTGCGGCATTTGGTGAAAAGGGGTGGTTTGCAGGCATTGATGTAGGGGTGGGGTTTTGCGCGTTGGGGTTTATGGGGGTTTGCGGGGCTTTTGACGTAGGTGAGGTTGCTGGCGTTGAGGTATGGCTGAGGTTTGCTGCGGTTGAGGTATGGTGTGAGTTTGCGGCTTGAGCGAAATGGTGATGTTTGTTTGGCATTGAGTGAATGGTGAGGTTTGCTGGGTTGAGTGTATGGCGAGGTTTGCTGGCATTGAGTATGGGTGAGGTTTGCGGGCATTGGTGTATGGGTGAGGTTTGCGGGCATTGAGTGTATGGGTGAGGTTTGCGGGCGTTGAGTGTATGGGTTGGGTTTGCAGGGCATTGAGTGTATGGGTGAGGTTGCGGGCGTTGAGTGAAAGGTGAGGTTTGCGGGGCGTTGAGTATGGTGAGGTTTGCGGGCGTTGAGGTATGTGTGAGGTTTGCTGGGCGTTGAGTGTATGGGTGAGGTTTGCTGGGCGTTGAGCGTATGGGTGAGGTTTGCTGGGCGTTGAGTGTATGGGTGAGGTTTGCTGGGCGTTGAGTGTATGGGTGAGGTTTGCTGGGCGTTGAGTGTATGGGTGAGGTTTGCTGGGCATTGAGTGTATGGGTGAGGTTTGCTGGGCATTGAGTGTATGGGTGAGGTTTGCAGGACATTGAGTGTATGGGTGAGGTTTGCTGGGCGTTGAGTGTATGGGTGAGGTTTGCTGGGCGTTGAGTGTATGGGTGAGGTTTGCTGGGCATTGAGTGTATGGGTGAGGTTTGCTGGGCGTTGAGTGTATGGGTGAGGTTTGCTGGGCATTGAGTGTATGGGTGAGGTTTGCTGGGCATTGAGTGTATGGGTGAGGTTTGCTGGGCATTGAGTGTATGGGTGAGGTTTGCAGGGCATTGAGTGTATGGGTGAGGTTTGCAGGGCATTGAGTGTATGGGTGAGGTTTGCAGGACGTTGAGTGTATGGGTGAGGTTTGCTGGGCGTTGAGCGTATGGGTGAGGTTTGCTGGGCGTTGAGCGTATGGCTGAGGTTTGCTGGGCGTTGAGCGTATGGGTGAGGTTTGCTGGGCGTTGAGTGTATGGGTGAGGTTTGCTGGGCATTGAGTGTATGTGTGAGGTTTGCTGGGCATTGTGTGTATGGGTGAGGTTTGCTGGGCATTGAGTGTATGGGTGAGGTTTGCTGGGCGTTGAGTGTATGGGTGAGGTTTGCTGGGCATTGAGTGTATGGGTGAGGTTTGCTGGGCATTGAGTGTATGGGTGAGGTTTGCTGGGCATTGAGTGTATGGCTGTTTGCTGGACATTGAGTGTATGGGTGAGGTTTGCTGGGCGTTGAGCGTATGTGTGAGGTTTGCTGGGCGTTGAGCGTATGGCTGAGGTTTGCTGGGCGTTGAGCGTATGGGTGAGGTTTGCTGGGCGTTGAGCGTATGGGTGAGGTTTGCTGGGCATTGAGTGTATGGGTGAGGTTTGCTGGGCATTGAGTGTATGGGTGAGGTTTGCTGGGCATTGAGTGTATGGGTGAGGTTTGCTGGGCATTGAGTGTATGGGTGAGGTTTGCTGGGCATTGAGTGTATGGGTGAGGTTTGCTGGGCGTTGAGTGTATGGGTGAGGTTTGCTGGGCGTTGAGTGTATGGGTGAGGTTTGCTGGGCGTTGAGTGTATGGGTGAGGTTTGCTGGGCATTGAGCGTATGGGTGAGGTTTGCAGGGCGTTGAGCGTATGGGTGAGGTTTGCTGGGCATTGAGTGTATGTGTGAGGTTTGCTAGGCATGGAGTGTATGGGTGAGGTTTGCTGGGCATTGAGTGTATGGGTGAGGTTTGCTAGGCATGGAGTGTATGGGTGAGGTTTGCTGGGCGTTGAGCGTATGGGTGAGGTTTGCTGGGCGTTGAGCGTATGGGTGAGGTTTGCTGGGCGTTGAGCGTATGGGTGAGGTTTGCTGGGCATTGAGCGTATGTGTGAGGTTTGCTGGGCGTTGAGTGTATGGGTGAGGTTTGCTGGGCATTGAGTGTATGGGTGAGGTTTGCTGGGCATGGAGTGTATGTGTGAGGTTTGCTAGGCATGGAGTGTATGGGTGAGGTTTGCTAGGCATGGAGTGTATGGGTGAGGTTTGCTGGGCGTTGAGTGTATGGGTGAGGTTTGCTGGGCATTTAGTGTATGGGTGGGTTTTTGCCGGGCCTTGAGCGTATGGCTGAGGTTTGCTGGGCATTGAGTGTATGGCTGTTTGCTGGACATTGAGTGTATGGGTGAGGTTTGCTGGAATTGAGTGTTGGGTTGGGTTTGCGGGGGCGTGAGTTATGGGTGAGTTTGCGGGGGGTTGATGTATGGGTGAGGTTTGCTGGGCGTTGTGTGTTGGGTGAGGTTGGGGGCTTATGTATGGTGATTTGCTGGGCATTGAGTAAGGGGTGGGGTTTTGGGCATTGAGTGTAGGGTGGGTTTGGGGGGTTTTGAGTGTAGGTTGAGGTTTTGCGGGGCGTTGGGGTTTTGGGGTGGGGTTTTGCTGGGTGTTGATGTATGGGTGGGGTTTTGTGGGGCTTTGGTGTATGGGTGGGTTTTGCTGGGATTGGTGTATGGGTGAGTTTTGGGGCGTTGAGTGTTGGCAGGTTTTGCTGGGCATTGGGGTAGGGGTGGGGTTTGCTGGGCATTAAGGTAGGATGGGGGTTTGCTGGGTGTTGAGTGTATGGGTGGGGTTTGCGGGGGCGTTGAGTGAAAGGGGTGGGGTTTTTGTGGGCTTTGGGGTTTTATGGGTGAGGTTTCTGGGGGGTTGAGTTTTGGGGCTGAGGTTTGCTGGGCATTGGGTGTATGGGTGAGGTTTGCTGGGCATTGAGTGTATGGGTGAGGTTTGCTGGGCGTTGAGTGTATGGGTGAGGTTTGCTGGGCATTGAGTGTATGGGTGAGGTTTGCTGGGCGTTGAGCGTATGGCTGAGGTTTGCTGGGCGTTGAGTGTATGGGTGAGGTTTGCTGGGCATTGAGTGTATGGGTGAGGTTTGCTGGGCGTTGAGTGTATGGGTGAGGTTTGCTGGGCATTGAGTGTATGGCTGAGGTTTGCAGGATGTTGAGTGTATGGGTGAGGTTTGCTGGGCATTGAGTGTATGGGTGAGGTTTGCAGGACGTTGAGTGTATGGGTGAGGTTTGCTGGGCATTGAGTGTATGGGTGAGGTTTGCAGGACGTTGAGTGTATGGGTGAGGTTTGCTGGGCGTTGAGTGTATGGGTGAGGTTTGCTGGGCATTGAGTGTATGGGTGAGGTTTGCTGGGAATGAATGTATTGGGTGAGTTTGCAGGGCATTGAGTGTAATGGGTGAGGTTTGCTGGGCGTTGAGTGTATGGGTGAGGTTTGCTGGGCATTGGGTGTATGGGTGAGGTCTGCAGGACGTTGAGCGTATGGCTGAGGTTTGCTGGGCATTGAGTGTATGGGTGAGGTTTGCTGGGCATTGAGTGTATGGGTGAGGTTTGCTGGGCATTGAGTGTATGGGTGAGGTTTGCAGGACATTGTGTGTATGGGTGAGGTTTGCAGGACATTGTGTGTATGGGTGAGGTTTGCAGGATGTTGAGCGTATGGGTGAGGTTTGCAGGACGTTGAGTGTATGGGTGAGGTTTGCAGGACGTTGAGTGTATGGGTGAGGTTTGCTGGGCGTTGAGTGTATGGGTGAGGTTTGCTGGGCGTTGAGTGTATGGCTGAGGTTTGCTGGGCATTGAGTGTATGGGTGAGGTTTGCTGGGCATTGAGTGTATGGCTGAGGTTTGCAGGACATTGAGTGTATGGGTGAGGTTTGCAGGACATTGAGTGTATGGGTGAGGTTTGCAGGTGGTGGTGAGGTGGTGGTGACCTCGCTCTGTTTCTTCCCCTCCCACTGGAGACAATCACCGGCAACTACTGTTCCATCAACACAACAAAAACAAAACACGCGGGGAGTAGACAACAGGTACGTGCACTCTCCTCCTAATTACTGATTGTTCCAGGCCAAATGTCCCAATAGGCGTCTCATAAGTGGCAGGTACTGCTGGACCAACAAGACCCTGTGCAGAGAAGAAGTCCAGTTACAGCTTAATGTCTCTTGCCTTCAGGGCCCTACAGAGGTACAGCGAGGTGGGGGCAGTGCTGGTCGCCGCCTCATGCTGCTCCATATTGTTCATTTTCCTCAACAAAGTTGGAACAGTAGAGCCCACAGAAGGTAGAACCGAGGTTAGGAACATCTCATAGTGCTTGAGAAGAAGGAAGATCACAGGCGACTCCCTGCATCTCGCCCCTGAAGGCCAAAGGTGCAAAGAGTAAACTCCTCACTCAGGTCGACACCGGAAGTACACACCTAGGCACTGAGAAGTGACCTGCACCTTGTTCTTGTGTATTTCAGAAAGAGAAGGAAGCTGAAGACACCGTTCACATGGTGAGACAACATGAGGGCAAAAACTTGTGGAAACTTTGGCAAGAGAAGCAACTGAGTGCTGCCACATCCTGGTGGGGCTAGGGACACCTAGAGCCACATACTGGCGGGGGCCTGGGTAACCTAGAGCCACATACTGGCGGGGGCCTGGGTAACCTAGAGCCACATACTGGCGGGGGCCTGGGTAACCTAGAGCCACATACTGGCGGGGGCCCGGGTAACCTACAGCCACATCCTGGCGGGGGACCGGGTAACCTAGAGCCACATACTGGCGGGGGCCAGGGTAACCTAGAGCCACATACTGGAGGGGGCCTGGGTAACCTAGAGCCACATAAATGGCGGGGCCGGGTAACCCAGAGCCCCCATACTGGCGGGGGCCTGGGTAACCTATAGCCACATCCTGGCGGTGGGGGCCGGGTAACCTACAGCCACATCCTGGCGGGGGCCCGGGTACCTAGAGCCACATACTGGCGGGGGCCCGGGTAACCTAGAGCCACATACTGGCGGGGGCCTGGGTAACCTAGAGCCACATACTGGCGGGGGCCTGGGTAACCTAGAGCCACATCCTGGCGGGGGCCCGGGTAACCTAGAGCCACATACTGGCGGGGGCCTGGGTAACCTAGAGCCACATACTGGTGTTTCATAGTTTCATAGTTTGTAAGGCCGAAAAAAGACGAGACGTCCATCCAGTTCAGCCTGTTGTGCTAAGGTGTTGATCCAGAGGAAGGCAAAAAACCCCAATGAGGTAGAAGCCAATTGTCCTCATTTTAGGGAAAAAATTTCCCTTCCCGACTCCAATCTGGGCAATCAGAAAAATCCCTGGATCAATGACCCCTCTCCTCAATCCTAGTCACTATAACTATTATTACGCTCCAGAAATGCATCCAAACCCTTTTTGAACTCTGTTAGTGAATTCACCATGACAAGTTCCTCTGGCAGAGAATTCTAAAAGTCTCACTGCTCTTACAGTAAAGAATCCCTTTCTATGTTTATGTAGAAACTTTCGTTCCTCAAGAGGTAGAGGATGCCCCCTTGTTCTATATACAGCCCTGTGTATAAATAAATCTTGGGCGAGAGCTCTAGATTGACCTTTGATGTATTTAAACATATTATGTCCCCCCAATGCCGTCTGTTCTCTAAACTAAATAACCCTAATCTTGCTAATATTTCTGGGTACTGTAGTCCACCAGTCCTTTTATTTTTTTTTGTTGCCGCCTTTGTACCTGTTCAAGCTCTACAATGTCTTTCCTGTGCACTGGTGCCCAAAACTGTACACAATATTCCATGTGTGGTCTAACCCCGTGACTTGTATAATGGGAGAATAATGTTCTCATCATGTGCCTCTATGTCCCTTTTAATGCACCCCATGATCCTATTTGCCTTTGCAGCTGCTGTCTGACACTGGCTGCTACAATTAAGTTTACTGTCCACCAGGATTCCCAAGTTCTTCTCCAGTCACTTTTACCCAGTGTTTTTCCATTTAACATGTAATCATGTAATGGATTTCTCTTCCCCCTGTGCATAACCTTGCATTTATCTGTGTTAAACCTCATCTGCCATTTCCCTGCCCAGGCCTCCAACTTATCCAGATCCCTTTGTAATAACACATTATCCTCTATTGTGTTGATTACTTTACAGAGCTTAGTATCGTCTGCAAAGATTGATATTCTATTGTGCAATCCATGTGTAAGATCGTTAATGAAAATGTTGGGCTAGGGACACCTAGAGCCACATACTGGTGTTGGGCTAGGGACACCTAGAGCCACATACTGGTGTTGGGCTAGGGACACCTAGAGCCACATACTGGTGTTGGGCTAGGGACACCTAGAGCCACATACTGGTGTTGGGCTAGGGACACCTAGAGCCACATACTGGTGGGGGCTAGGGACACCTAGAGCCACATACTGGTGTTGGGCTAGGGACACCTAGAGCCACATACTGGTGTTGGGCTAGGGACACCTAGAGCCACATACTGGTGTTGGGCTAGGGACACCTAGAGCCACATACTGGTGTTGGGCTAGGGACACCTAGAGCCACATACTGGTGGGGGCTAGGGACACCTAGAGCCACATACTGGTTTGGGCTAGGAACCCCTAGACCCACATACTGGGTTGGGCTAGGCCCCTAAGCCACATATTGTTGGCAGGGCCACCTAGCCACATATGGGGTTGGGCTGGGACCCCTGAGCCACAAACTGGTTTTGGGTAGGACCCCTAGAGGCACAAGGGTTGGGCAGGACCCAAGCCACAACTTTTTTGGGCGGGGACACCTGAGCCACAATTTTGGGGGTTGGGGCTGGGGGACCCCTGGGCCCACATAGGGTTGGGGTGGGGGAAACACCTGAGCCACTACGGTGTTGGGCTGGGGACCCCAACCACATACGGTGTTGGCTAGGGACACCTAGAGCCACATAGGGTGGGGTAGGGGACCCAAGAGCCACATACTGGTGTTGGGCTGGGGCCCCTAGACCCACATATGGTTTTGGGCTGGGGAACCAAGAGCCACAAACTGGTTTTTGGTGGACACCTAGAGCCAAAAAAGGTGGGGCTGGGGGACACCTAGACCACTTACTGGGTTGGGCTGGGGAACCTAGAGCCACATACTTGTTGGGCTAGGGACACCTAGACCACAACTGGTGTTGCTGGGGGAACCCCTAGAGCCACATACTGGTGTTGGGCTAGGGGGACCCCTGAGCCACATCGGTTTTTGGGGCTAGGGACCCAAACCCACATACTGGTTTTGGGGTTTGGAACCCCTAGACCACATACGGTTTGGGCTGGGGACACCTAGACCCACATACGGTTTTGGGCTAGGGCCCTAGAGCCACCGGTGTTGGGCTGGGGACCCCAAAGCCACAAGGTGGGGGTGGGACACCTAAGCCACAAAAGGGTTTTGGGGCTAGGGACACCAAGCCCCAACTGGTTTGGGTAGGGACCCTAGACCCACATACGGTTTTGGCTGGGGACACCTAGAGCCACTACTGGTGTTGGCTAGGGACACCAAGACCCACATACGGGTGTGGGCTAGGGACCCGAGCCACATAGGGGGTTTGGGGCTAGGGACACCTAGACCCACATACGGGGTTTGGGTTTGGGGGAAAAAACCTAGGGGCCACAACGGTGGGGCTGGGACACCTAGACCACATACTGGTTTTGGGCTAGGGACACCTAGAGCCCTATGGTTTTTGGGCTGGGGGCCCAAGCCACATAGGGTTGGGCTAGGGAAACCAAAGAGCCCATATGGTGTTGGGCAGGACCCCTAAGCCCTACTGGGTTGGGCTAAACCCCATAGCCCTAGGGTTTTGGGTAGGGACACCTAAGCCACTACTGGTGTTGGGCAGGGGACCCTAACCCACATACTTTTTGGGGGCTAGGACAACAGGCCACATACGGGGGGGGTGGGACAACTAGACCACATAGGTGGGGGCAGGGACAATAGAACCACATACTGGGGGGGGGTGGGGACAAAAAAACCAAAGTGGGGGGGGGGGAAAGAGAAATACTGGGGAGGCTAGGGACAACTAAGCCACATACTGGGGGGGCGGGGGACAACTAGACCACTCCTGGGGGGCAAGGGCCCCTAAGCCACGACTGGTGGGGGCTGGGGACCCCTAGACCACATAGGGTGGGGCAACCCCAACCCACATAGGGGGGGGCTAGGGGACAACTAGAGCCACAACGGTGGGGGCGGGGGGGAAAACAACTAGGCCAATACTGTGGGGGGTGGGGAAACCCCAAAGGCACAACTGGGGGGGGCGGGGACACCTAACCAATACTGTGGGGTGGGGCCCCAAACCAAAATTTGGTGGGGCAGGGACAACTAGAGCCACATATTGGTGGGGGCTAGGGACAACTAGAGCCAAATGGGGGGGGCTGGGGGACAACTAAACCAATAGGGTGGGGCCAGGGAAATAGAGCCACTACGGGGGGGGCGGGGAAACTAACCCCCAATACTGGTGTTGGGGGGGACCCTAACCACAATGGGGGGGGCTGGGGACACCTAACCCACATACTGGTGGGGCTGGGACACCTAAGCCACAAAAGGGTTTTTTGGGGCTAGGGACACCTAAGCCACATACGGTGGGGGAGGGAACCCTAGACCACAACTGGGGGGGGCTGGGGACCCCTAGAGCCAAACGGGGGGGCTAGGACACCTAGAGCCCATTGGGGGGGCGGGGGACACCGGGGCCACATACTGGTGGGGCTGGGGGAATCTGGCCCACAACGGTGGGGCTAGGGACACCTGACCCCCTACTGGGAGGGTAGGACCCCCTAGACCACATCCTGGCGGGGGTCTGATTAACCCTTAAACCAATCCTGGGGGGGGGTTTTTTTAAAAACCTAGAGCCACATCCTGGCGGGGGCCTAGGTATCTAGAGCCACATCCTGGGGGGCCAGGATAACCTGGAGCCACATCCTGGGGGGGGCCTGGGATCAGGCCACACCGGGCGGGGCCCGGGAAAACCTGGAGCCACATCCTGGCATCATTGCAGATGGTTTCTGGTACAGGACCCACATCCCGGGTGCTGGGGTTTTTAATGGGGGTTTCCCCCCTCCACCCCGCCCTCCTGTCTGCGGGCCCCTGACACTGTGGGCCCTGGATGTGTCTAGAGCGGCCAACTTATTTATGTACATCTCAATGCACAAAACCTGTTGTCCTATGGAATGAGTTATAGCCAATGTCCAAACAACAGAAATATTACACATAAAGGGGTATTCCGCCGCGCAGAGCCCGACTCCCAGTGATCAGTATGAGGGAAACACCTTCCGGTGCTTCCAGTAGCTTCCAACATACTCACCAGGGAGCGGCTCACAGGCCGGTGTTTATCGCTGGTCGCCGCGGGATACGACCTGCTGTCGGCTCCCCGGTCAGGCATGCTCAGTTCCAGCACTGGGAGGGGGAGCTATGCATCTATGACCGAATTACTGTAATTAGGACCGAGTGTGAGGGCTCAGCAGAGGGGGAGCACAATAGCAGATGCACAAAAAGGGAGGAGCACACCATCTGGTCGCAATGCATGTGGGAATTGTAGTCCCCCACCCATGGGGGCTGCTACCGGGAGGGCCCATAGGGGGGGAGGTGACAAAATTTGTATGTACTTTCGGGTGTAGGATTTGGGGAAAAACAATGAGTGGGTTTTCCCGCACACTGGAGTTCCCCTTTAAACCCCCCAATTTTTTAACCAAAAGGCTGAGAAAAGGGGGGGGCAACCATCCTCACGCCCTTTTGCCGGCTCTTTTTGCCTCCATTGGCCCCGCTGTCTTTTGACCTGTGGTTTTCTCTGTTGTTTTTCCAGTTCCTCTCCATCCGCATGGTACCGGGCCCCCGGGAGGCTTTGTATCCATCCTGTCGCCTAAAAGCCCCCCACCCTGTTTTTTTCCTGGCTCGTATTGTTGCGCGCTCTTGACCCAAACCGTTAGGGGCCCGACCCCGGCCGTCTCCTGCTCATTGTCTCTGCTTCCGCCCTTTGTATTATTCCTCTGTGTTTTGCATCTGCTGCGGTCCTGGTCTAGTGCTTGCATCCTGTTCTCTTCCACTGTCCCCCGTCCCGTCTCCTCCTCGTCCACAGCTGTCGCCCCCCCCCCCCCCCCCGCCCATCTCCTTCTTGACCGCCGCTGTCCCCCGTCCCCGCCTCATCAGCTGCGGCCCCACCCCACCACCGTGTACACCGGTGACCACGGCTCCTCTCTTCCTCGTCCATCGCTGTTCCCCCATCCCATCTCCTTTTCATCCGCCACTGTCCGCCCGTTCCTTTTCTTCCTCATCCTGCGCTGTTCCCCCGTCCCATCTCTTCCTTATCCGCCGTGGTCCCATCTCCTCCTCGTCCACCACTCTCCCTTCTGTCCACCTCTGTCCCCCCGTCCCATCTCCTCCTTGTCCACCGCTGTCCCCCTGTCCCATCTCCTCCTTGTCCATCGCTGTTCCCCCGTCCCTTCGCTTCAGACTCCGCCATGGTCCCATCTTCTCCTCCTCCACCGCTGTCCCATCTGTCCCCATCCCATGTTCTCCTCGTCCACCGCTGTTCCCCCGTCCCATCTCTTCCTTATCCGCCGTTGTCCCTTCTCCTCCTCGTCCACCGCCTTACCCCCGACCCATCTTCTCCTTGTCCACCCCTGTCCTCCCGACCCCTCTCCTCCTCGTCCAGCGCTGTCCTCCCGACCCATCTTCTCCTCGTCCAGCGCTGTCCTCCCGACCAATCTTCTCCTCGTCCAGCGCTGTCCTCCCGACCCATCTTCTCGTCAACTGCTGTCCCCCATACCCTCCTCGTACGCTGCTGTCCCCCGTCCCCTCTCTTCCTCGTCCACCACTATCCCCAATCCCGTCTCCTGTTCATCCCCCGCGGTCTCCCCGTACCCTCTCTTCCTCATCCATCACTGTTCACCCGTCGCATCTCCTCCTCGTCCGCCGCTGTCCCCCGTCCCATCTCCTCCTCGTCCACCGCTGTCCCCCCATACCGTCTCTTCCTCGCCTGCCACTGTCTCCTCGTCCTGTCTCCTCCTCGTCCGCTGCTGTCCCCCCTCTTCCTTGTCCACTGCTGCCCCCCCCGTCCTGTCTCTTCTGGTGTCCCCCCATCCGCTGCTGTCCCCGTCTCTTCTCTTCCTTGTCCACTGCTGTCCCCCCCGTCCCGTCTCTTCTGGTGTCCCCCGTCCGCTGCTGTCCCCGTCCCCTCTTACTTGCCCCCCTCATCCGCCGCTGTCCCCGTCCCCTCTTACTTGCCCTCCCATCCGCCGCTGTCCCCTCTCTTACTCCTCCGTTGCTGTCCCCCATCCCCATGTCTTCCTAGTCTTCTGCTGCCACAATCCAGTCCCATCTCTTTCCCCTTTGTCCCCGCCCCACCTGTTTATTTGGAATCCCCCTTTAAGTCTCCTTCTTCCTAATGTCCATGAGTCTTCTGCGATTAGCCCCTCGTCACAGTTCTTACAGTGTTCTGCATCGTCTTTCTTCATCTGTTATCTGCTGCCCCCGCCTGTTGATCATGGCTCCTCTGTAGTGGTGGGGTGTTATTACATGCTGGAGTGTTATTACATAGCGCTGCCTTCTGTTATGTTTCAGGATCCAGGAGAATTACAAAGAGCATTTTATTACATAGAAGAGGTCAAAGTACCCAAGATGGAACGACAGCAACCATTACTGCGGGTATGTGGGGATGTGTAGAGACGAAGTACCACTGCAATGCAAAGGTGCTCAGGTGTTGGTGCGTATGACCACGTAACCCACTCCACACCTAAACTATATAGCTGCAGCTAGATTAGGAGGTCACACTCCTTAACACTAGGACTTTAGTACCTTTAATGGCAGTACTTTGGGAAGCTTAGCTGTACATCTGTGACAACCTAAACCACCCCAAGCTCCAGCCTAAGCTCCCAAATCTCGGATGCTGATATGTTCCACCACCTAAACCACTCACCTCTACAGCCAAGATCTCCAGAGTTCGATGGATCCCCGCCACCAAAACCACTCACCAACAGCCAAGGTCCCCAAGACATGGAACCACCACCTAAACCCCTCACCTATACACCAAGAACCCAGAGTTCGGGTGGGGTTTGGATACCACCATCTAAACCACTCACCCTACAGCCAAGTCCCCAAGTTCTGGTTTCGATGGAACCACCATCGAAACCACTCACCTCACTCCAAAGGGTCCCCAGAGTTTTTGGGGGTTCGATATACCACCACGAAACCACTCACCCTACAGCCAAGGCCCCCCAGATTCTGGGGGGTCGATGGATACCCCCAAAAAAACCACCACCCTACAGCCAAGGTCCCCCAATTTTCCCGGTCAATACATACCACCCCCCAAACCACTTACCTCTACAGCCAAAGGGTTCCCCCGATTTCTGTGTCAATGGACACCACAACCTAAACTCCCCTAAACCTCTACACCAAAGGGGTCCCCAAGTTCTGGTGCCCCAACATACAACACTAAACCACTCACCTCTAAGCCAATCCCAAGATTCTGGTTCCATACATACCCCCCACCTAAACCCAACCACCCTACAGCCAAGGCCCCCAGATTCTGGTCTCGATGGTACCACCACAAAACCATTCACCTCTACATCAATGTCCCCAATTCGGTTTAGATAAAACCACCACCTAAACCACTCACCTCTACAGCCAAGGTCCCCAATTTTCTGTTGTCAAGGGACACCACAACCAAACACTCCCTCTACCCAAGGCCCCAAGTTCGGTGTCCAAATACATACCCCCCACCTAAACCACTACCTCTACAGCCAAGGCCCTAGATTCGGGGGCCAACATACCACCACCTAAACCATTCACCTCACACCCAAGGCCCCCCAGATTCTGGTGCCCCATACATCCCCCACCACCTAAACCATTCACCTCTACAGCCAAGGACCCCAGATACAGGTGTCCCAACATCCCACCACCAAAACCACACACCTCTACAGCCAAAGTCCCCAGATTTTCGGTGTCGATGGAAACCACCACCTAAACCACTACCCTACACCCAAAGGTCCCCAGAGTTCTGGTTTCAAGGGACCCAAAACCTAAACTACTCACCCTACAGCCAAGGCCCCCAAGTTCTGGTGTCCAAACATACCACCCCTAAACCACTAACCCTACACCAAAAGGTCCCAGAGTTTTGGTGTCCATACATACCACCCACCAAAACCATTCACCTCTACACCCAAAGCCCCCCAAGTTCTGTTGTAAAGGGACACCACAACCTAAACTACTCACCTCTACAGCCAAGGTCCCCAGATTTCGGTGTCCAACAACAACCCACCAAACCACAACCCTACAACCAAGGTCCCTAGAGTTCGGTGCCATACATACCACCACCTAACCACTCCCCCTCTAAGCCAAGGCCCCAGAGTTAGAGGGATACCACCACCTAAACCACTCACCATACAGCAAAGGTCCCCAAGTTCCCCAGAATACATACCACCAACCCTAAACCACCACCTTACGCCAAAGGTCCCAATTTTCGGGTCCATACAAACCCCCACCAAACCACTCACCTCAACAGCCAAAGGGCCCCCCACATTTTTCCCCATCAATCATACCACCACCTAAACCACTCACCCTACAGCAAAGTCCCCAATTCGGGTTGTCCATACATACCACCACCAAAACCACCCCTCTACAGCCAAGGCCCCCGGGTTTTTCCGGTGTCGATGGATACCGCCACAAAACCCACTCCCCTCTACACCAATTCCCCCAATTTTCTGGTGCGAGGATACCCCCATAAAACCACTTCACCTCTACACCCAAAGGGTCCCCCCCAATTTCCCGAGTCAAACTACCAACCACCAAAACCACTTACTCTACACCCAAGGGTCCCCAGATTCTGAAGTTGATACATACCACCCCCTAAACCACTCACCTCTACAGCCAAGGTCCCCAGAGTTTCGGTGTCGATGGTATACCACCACCTAAACCACTCCCTCTACACCCAAAGGCCCCCCAGAGTTTCTGTTTTCAATGAACACCACAACCAAACTACCACCTCAAGCCAAGGGTCCCCAGATTTCTGGGCCAAACATACCACCACTAAAACCAAAACCTTCTACACCAAGGCCCCAAAAGGGTTCGGGTTCCATACATACCACCACCTAAACCATTCACCACACCAAGGTCCCCAGAGTTCTTTGTAAAATGAACCCACAACCTAAACACCACCTCTACACCAAGGTCCCAGAGTTTTGGTGTCCATACATACCACTCACCTCTACAGCCAAGGTCCCCAGAGTTCTGGTGGTCCATACAAACCACCACCCTAAACATTCACCTTTTACGCAAGTTCCCAGAGTACTGTGTCCATACATACCATCACTAAACCACTAACCTCTAAAAGCCAAGGTCCCTAAGTTCTGGTGTCCATACATACCACCACCTAAACCACTCACCTCTACAGCCAAGGTCCCTAGAGTTCTGGGCCATCATACCACCACCTAAACCACTAACCTCTACAGCCAAGGACCCCAGATTCTGGTGTCCATACATACCACCACCTAAACCACTCACCTCTACAGCCAAGGGTTTCCCAGATTTCGATTGATACCACCACCTAAACAACTCACCTATACAGCCAAGGCCCCCCAGAGTTCTGGTGTCCATACATACCCCACCTAAACCACTCCCCTTTTCAAGCCGGCCCCCCAGAGTTCGTGTCCATACAACCACCCCCCAAACACCCCCCACAAACCCGGGAGTCCCCAGAGTTTCGTGTCAATGGAAACCAAAACCCTAAAAAATCACCTCTCACCAAGGCCCAGATTTTGGGGTTTCCATAAAACCCACTACCTTACACCAAGGTCCCCAAGTTCTGGTGTAAAGGTTTCCCCACCAAAAACCCACCCCCTTACACCCAAAGTCCCAAGTTTGCTGACAAATAGATAAACCCCACCTAAACCACTCACCTTACACCCAAGGCCCCCGAATTTGGTGAAATGGAACCACCACTAAACCCTCCCCTCTCACCAAGGGGTCCCCCAGATTTCGGGTTTAAAGGGGGATTCCACCACCAAAAACCACTCACCTCTACAGCCAAATCCCAGATTCTTACAATAATCAACCACCAAAACCACTCCCCTTACCCCAAGGTCCCCGATTTGGTGTCAATGGATACACCACCTTAACCACTCAGCTTACACCCAAAGGTCCCAGATTCGGTTTTTTTTTCCTAACATACCACCATTTAAACCCTCACCTTAAGCCAAGGTCCCCAGAGTTCAGGTTCAAGGATCCCACCACCTAACCACCCCACCACAGCCAAGTCCCCAGAGTTTGGTTGTAAATGGATCCACCACCAAAACCCATTCCCCCTCACACCCAAGGTCCCCATTCCCGGGTCAAAAAACAACAACACCTAAACCACAACCCCCTACAGCCAAAAAAAAAGGTCCCCAGAGTTTGGTTTCCTACAACCACCCCTAAACCAACCCTCACAGCCTAGGTCCCCAGGTTATGGTGACGTAATACCAAAACCCCAAACATACCAAAAATTGCTAATTTGGCAATTTAGCATACAATGGACCCGGTATATGGGAAGCTTGGTTGGGGATTGATGACCCCCCAAAATCACCCAATTTACAACCAAAGCCCCCAAAATATTGGTGTAAAATATACATACCTAACCACCAACTCACGCCAACTTCTGGTGTCATAGGTCCCCCCTCAAAACCCAAAAAATTTTTAAACCCCCCAGGGAAAAATGATGTAACAAATGACCAACAAACCCCCCCCCCAAAATTTTGGGTTTTGTCTGCATCACCCCTCGACACTGGGGGTGACGCAAAACCCCCCAATCTACACCAAAACTAGCTTTGATATGAGCCACCACCAAAACCATCAATTTTGCGGCCAAATTTTCGGGTTGATATATATGACCACCTTGGGGTGGAGAGCCTGAACCTCTTGTTACCTCAGGAGGTCCCCCTTGGGGGGGGTTTGGGGGGGAAAATGAGGGCGCGGCAGACCACTAACCTTCTTTTTTTTCAGCTCCCCACTTCGGGGTCTCTCTCGGGGGCAGCGGAGCTACAGTTTGTATATCAAGCAAAGCCCCAAAAGCGACGGGAGGAACTATACCAAGGCACAAGTGCTCTCATAAGGCCGCTCCCCCTAATGGGGAGACACCAGGTATCCCACCAAAAAACAAACCCAATTACACGTTTACAGAAAAAAAAAAAATTTATTTGCCTCCAAAATATAGACACATTTACTCCGGGCGGCATCACCCCAACCCCCCGTCCTCCAACCCCCTAGTACTACGTGGGGCCCTTCCCACAGGGGACCCCCCCTTCTGCCACACTTTACTCAAAACCCCCCGACTAATTACAGAAAGAAATTCAGAACGGACTAGCCCCTAAAGGGGCAATGTGGTATCATACAGTTAAGAGTCCGGGGCCCGCAGAGTCCCCGCGTTTTTTCCCCCCGGGGACACCTGCCCCGCCATCTTCTTGTGAGAGACCCTTACGGGGTCAGAGTAAAGGGCAAGCGGTCACTTATCTTTTTGCAGTGGCTTATCTCTATCACATATTCACGGGAAACCCTGTCAGCTCCCTTCTGCTCCCCAAATAGGTTACCCCGCCCAGTCATGTGGGCTTAACCCTAAAAAAAAATTGGGCTGGAGGGGAACCTCAGGCCCCTGGCTGTGCCCAAGAGGGTTTTTTAAAAGAC